>SNQJ01S0039845.1:10796-24768 GCA_010110895.2 Picea sitchensis
CCTAGATCTTGGTATACTAAGATTGATTCATTCTTTGCACAGAAAGGTTTTGTGAAAAGCAAAAATGATCCTAATTTGTATGTCAAAAAGGATGAAAATGGGAATGTTGCTTTGGTATCTTTATATGTTGATGATTTGATTATGACAGGTAGTGATTCTCACTTTATTGAAGATATTAAAACTCAATTATCACAGATGTTTGAAATGAAGGATCTTGGTGAAATACATTATTGTTTAGGTTTCGAAATATGGAGAGAAGATGGTAAAACAATGGTCACTCAAAGTAAATACACAAGGGCAATACTAGAAAGATTCAATGTGAATGAATGCAAGGCAATGTCAACACCTTTAGAACAAAATGCAAAGTTATCTAGTGTTGATGAAACTAAAGAGGAAAATGGTACTTTGTATCGCCAATTGGTGGGAAGTTTGAACTATCTCACTACTACCAGACCGGACATAGCATATTCAGTCAGCATCCTTAGTCAATTCATGGCTAAGCCACTTGAAAGCCACTAGGTAGCTGCAAAGAAAGTCCTTCGATATCTGAAAGGAACTGTTAATTTTGGTATTATGTATACTGATAATTGTGATGTTGAGTTGATAGGTTACTCTGATTCAGATTGGGCCGGAAATCCCGATGACAGGAAATCAACTTCAGGATATGCATTCAACATAGGTATAGGGGTTGTGTCATGGAGCAGTAAGAAACAACCCATTGTTTCTTTGTCGTCAACAAAAGCTGAGTACAAAGCTCTAGATGCAATGCTACGTGTGAATCTGTTTGGTTAAGGAGAATTCTTGAAGATATTGGCAATAAGAAAATGAAGCCTACTGTTCTCAAATGTGACAATCAAAGTTCTATTAAATTGGCACACAACCCAATTTATCATGCTAGAACAAAGCATATTGAAATCCAACACCATTTTGTAAGAGAAAAGATACAGTCAAAGGAAATTGACTTGATCTATTCTAATACCACTAATAATGTGGCTGACATCTTTACCAAACCTCTTGGAAAGATGAATTTTGAAGAATGCAGGAAACAGTTAGGTGTGGTAGAAAATCCATTTCTCCATTAAGGGGAAGTGTTAGATATTAATGGAGAAATGCTAATTATAGGATTAGTTAATAAACTTGGACTCTCTGTGTCCTCTACTGCTGTTATCAGATCCACTATTATATGAATCAGTTGGCTTGAGTATCAAGCTATAAATGTAATCTTTTTGATTAATGAAATAGTTGAATCGTGAATTCTATCTCACTTTCTGATTCCAGTATCTCTTTTGTCACTTGCAGTCAACCACAGATAAAAATGTCACTGAAACCAGCTGAAAAAATAACCGAAATCGCACTGAAAAGCGAGGTTTTAAAGGCATCCTTGGGACTCGATCAAGCCAAACTTGGTCAACACCAATTTTGACTCGTCCAAGTCGGAAAAAATTGTTTGCTCATCGATCCGATTAGAACGATTAGAACGAGTGATCTGGAGGTTTAAATCGTGACTCCTGTGACACTGGTAGAGTCATTGTGGATTGAGTGAGAGTAAATAGAAGATGGCCTTTGGCCTGCTTTTGTCTATTTTGATGTATTGCCTGTTTTGATGTATTCCTATAAGTGTATCAAATTTTCGTGATCTCCCATATCTTCCTCTATTGCATGTATGTAATTGTGTTATGTACCATTTCATATTTTTATTGAATCTACCCTGTTATCCACTACTTTAGTTAGACCATTTACCTTTTTTTTCTTATCTCATTGTACACAATTCATGGGAGGGTTGGTCACACTGGATCATCCACCTAAAATGCATATTTTATTATAACTATAAGAGAATTGGTCAAACTTATCACTCTCCAACAATTTTTCACTTCTACATATACATAATTATACATAATAAAATGAAGGGTGTACCATATGTCTACATTGCATCAATCTTCTTTTTACTTGCATGCTTGAATCTTTTGGGTTTTCTATTCTATATGTGAGTATTTGCATTGTTGTTTTGTGCCCATATCAACCTGATATTCTTCTTCTGTGTTTGTATTACCAATGATGTATAATTTAAATATGTCATGTTTAATATATAGTTTCATGTAAGAATGTCTATGTAATCAACAAGGCCTTTTTTCGGGCAAATTAACATTGTCTATCTTTTTTTAATAAAAAAATACAAGAAAAGAAATTCTTATTGCAGAAACTCCCAAGTCTGGGGTAAATTTTAACAAAAAGGTACTGCAAACATTAAATGCACAAAAGAGATTCTAAAAAAGATTTAAGGGAAAATTCCACAAACTCTTCAATCACACCCGACACAAGGAGAAACCAACTAAAGGGGTACCACAAGGAAATTATACATACATATTTGATTCATGTATGAAAAACTGATTTTTAAAGGAGAAATTACTTGTATATGTGTGAAACAGTTTTATGCTTCTAGTATTTAATTTCCTAACTATTGTGTGAGTGATGTTATGGTCCACAATTTAATTTCTCCATTAATTAAATAAAATTCAATAATTTATTAATTTAATTAGATCATAAGGAAAGTAGTCATCTAGGTTGGAAATTTTACAATAACGAATAAAGTCTCAATAACTAATAAAGTCTAAGCAGTACCAAGCCACATTACAGTGGAAAAGGTACCACTTTCTACTGATTTTGGATAACATAATATGAAGCATTATGAAATAATCTTGTAATATATTATAGAAGAATTTGTAATTAAAGCTAGGGAATATCTAAAAGCACTAATTAGAGGCCACAAACCAAGTTTCCTTCAAACTGATTAATGTTCATGGAAATGTTTCTTTATGTTTATAGTTTACACTTCTAATTAGAAGGTGGACAAATAATTATTTTAGAAGTTCAAAAATTTTAATTTCAGTACATTAACCTTCACCATAATTTAGAAAAACTAACCATAAAGATTTTGGTTAAATTTGAGGTTAAACATTGCAATATAAAAAATTAACTACAATTTAACAATCTAGGCATTCACCATAATTTAGAAAAACTGACAATAAAGATTTTGGTTAAATTTAAGGTTAAACGTTGCAATATAAAAAATTAACTACAATTTAATAATCTAAGTACTTAATGGACATTATAAATAAAACATATAATTCAACGATAAATAAAGTTATATTAAAACATATAATATAAATAACTACAATTTAATTTAATAATCTAATTACTTAATTGACATTATAAATAAAACATATAATTCAACAATAAATAAAGTTATATTAAAAAATATAATATAATATTTTATTTGGATAATGTTTAAAATATAGTAGTATGACTTAACTGAAACATTTTCAAAATTTGAAATGTTATTTTTAGTTTTTAATGTTGATATGATTTATTTCATTTAGTTGGGTAAAAATTTAAAACTTCAAAATTAAATAAAAAATTTAAAATTTCAAAATTAAATAGAAAATAAGAAAATATGGTAGCTACAATTGTCAATGTCATCCAATGGAGGCAATGGACAAATTAATTTCATATTCAAGTTCACGTAAAATCCTCATTTGCATTGAGTGGTTCGCTCCTTTGCATACATAAATCATGTTGTCAAGGTTGGAGATAGCATTCTTCGATCCCTTCAAAGTTCCAGATCCAGAATGATATGAACAATGGCAAGCATCTCAGCTATATGATTACAAGGTCAGTGGAAGTTTTAATTTCTGTGAATAGACTTCATGGAAAACATTTGTCAGTTTCGATCAAGAGTTTTCGTTGCATTTCAATCTTTCTCTTCATTCCATATTATCTATCTTTACAGCTTGCAAAATTGGTTCGCTTCTTGGTAGAAATTATTTTCATGATTTTCCTTCAATAAATCATTAGTTCAAGTTTTAGCGGAGATTATTTTGGTGATTTTCCTTCACTCTGTTGTTAGTTCGAGTCTCGACAAAGGTTCTCTTGGTGAATTTTCCCTTTGTGAAGAGAAAAGATTAAAAGATAGTCATTTGATGTTGGATCCGAAATACAGGACAAAATGAAGCATAGCTATCTGAATCAGAGGGCTTTCGCTAAGAATTTAGTGGAGGGGCTTGGAAATGATTATCTAGTAAAAAATTCATAAATTCAATGAAAGAATGAATGAAGAACTTGGAAATGGAGTTATATGTTCATATTTCAAGAACTGTAATAAAGATAGATTTAGTGACAGACCTTCAAAATCATAATATTAGCAAAAATATTGAACCTAATCCGGGAAAGCAACGGATTTTAGGGTGTTCTCTCCAACAAACATCATGTTTGCAAACACGTGCTTCAGTGTAAACTCTCTCTGGTCTGAAAGTAGTCTTTCATGCATGGCCTATGTGAGCATATATTGCAAATCTTTACCCAATTGAGCTGCTAGTAGCACCAGTTCCTCTTAAAACTTGCTTATCTTTGCTTCCTCGTTCACTCCACTTTGCATTATCTTTAGAGGGTCCACCAGTGTCTCTGCAACATCATCCAAAGCCACAAATTATAATAATTATACATATAACATACTTTACATGACTAAGTTTGATAAAAAGGTGTAACAAAGTTTAATTCGATCAACAACAGCGAGTTATAATAATGATCTGGATTGGATCATTATATTATTTGTCATTTATCTCAATGTTTTTAGAATGGAAAAAATTGGAGGAATCAACTTGTTCTTATGCAAAAGTTATGCCTCCCACAAGTTAACCTATAGCGTTGACCACCATGGTATGAGAGGATGTCACGTCAACCCCCATTACTCATACATATGGGGCTAGCCAAGGAATTTCAAGAAGATTCTAGAAGGTTCAAAACCATACCACAATTAAGGGTTGAGGAAGTAAAAAACCTACCCATAGATGGTTATCAGGCTATGTTCAATACCAGACAACTAGGAGAAGAAGGGGTTCCATTCTATGTTATGGTATTTTGTTCTATAGTAGAGTAGAACAACTGGGAGTGAAAAATTAGATACCTTATTAGAGGGGGTTAATGTTTTATAGCAGCTTATCAGGACACAAGTCTTACGTAACTCTATAGAGAGTGCCTTCTCCTTTGTACTTGCATTATTTCCATACGAGACAAAAGAGAGTGGAGCAACCTCACCTTCTAGCTAGGTTTTCTTTCTTAAGGGTTTCCCAAAGCAAATCTGTGATGTGCCAATTGCTTACAAATATCATAACATAACAAAAGTACACAACATGTACATAATGTGAGCGTGGAACACAACTCCAAGATAGATAAGTTACACAATAAATCTTTAAAGAATAGGAGAACGTCCTCCAAATAACCAATTACATTCATACATCACAATTCACATGTCCCACAATAATGAATACATGATCTCTATATATACCTATTCACACTTGCACATGAAATTCCTTTACTATTAGGTCGACCTTATTACATATACATTTAATCCCATATATGTCTCCCCTTGCAGTCATATCATATACATTTAACTCTATATATTCCCCCATTTGGGTCATAACATAGTACCCTCCTTCAAAAATATTTGTCCTCAAAGCTTTGCAATTAAATGATTCACATGTGATGAAACCAAGTAATATGATTTTCTTATGTTCTTGCTTTCTTCTTTCCATTGATGATGATCCATCCATCTAAAATCATTTTTTTTTCGGTCGTAATATTTGGTGGCTAGTGGTAACATAATTTTTTTTCCCTTGAATCTTGGTAGTAGATGTTGGTTTATGATAATATCTATTTGAATAATGGTTTTGTGATGCCATATTCCATGAATATTGATGAGTATTCCATCTTCTTCCTTGATAATGTTGATATTGATCTTCTTGTCTTCCTTGAAATCTTTCCTGATAATGAGGATGTTGATATGGTTTCACATTTGAAAATATTTATTCATTCTGCACACCCCTTTCATCTATCTTATTTTCAGAGAGAATGGCATCCTCGATCATCTTTGCTTGGCCTTTTATTATTGTAACATTGGAGATAATACCATCATATTTGACATGTACACCCTCTAGATAGAGTTCAAAAATTTCAAGTATCTTCTGTTGTCCGTCTTTAATTATATATTGCATTTTTAATTTTACCTCATCAATATTTAGGGATTCCTCAACCTTTCCATAGGATTTATTTTGTCTTTATCTTCATCTCCATGAAAATCAGTTATTGCCATTGATTATTGATTGAGGTCTAACCCCAACCCTTAACTTACAACTTTAGTATATTAAAGATAATGATCTCAAATAGTTATAATCCTTGTTTCAATATAATCTTCTATGTTTTCTCTTTCCAATGGCTTTTGAATCAGCACAATCAGACATTCCAATCAATAACTCCTTAAAGAATAGGATAACCTCCTCCAAATAACCAATTACATTCATACATCACAATTCACATGTCCCACGGTAATGGATACATGCTCTCTATATATACTTATTCACACTTGCACATGAGGCATCTACTAGGCCGATCTTATTACATATACATTTAGCCCCATATACGCCCCCCCTTGGGTTTATATCATATACATTTAACCCTATATATTCCCCCTTTGGGTCATAACAAAATATTTTTGTCATTTTGTGGATGGTGTGTGATTGCATTTTACTGTTCTTTATTTTCCACATTTTATCTATTTCACGCATAAGCAGAAAATTAGTAACTAAATATTATGGAATCTAAAGGAATTTAACCTTCATAGTGTAGATTTCAATTTTATTTATTATATTTGTTGTGACAAAACCGTTCCAGTGGAATATCCACAGTAATTTACAAATCAAGTAAGAACCAACCCAAACCTTAGAGAAATATACTTTGAAAATTGATCCATACAACTATGCAAACCATCGAAATTTTGATCAGTTTTAGGTTTACTCCCGAAAATCTCACCCATAAGAAATCCATTTTGAATAAATGATATTTTTTGGCTAAATATATCCCCTAAGGGCATCGTTGCACAACTCAAAGCTTTCATAAGAAATACAACATAGACCCGACTTCTTTCACTTCCCAGGCGTCGATGAAGGAATATACACCATAACTAACAAGTCTCTAATGCACACTACCACCACGGAGATAACACCTCAAAGTTCATGTCCAATAGAATTGAAGAAAAATAAAAATTATTATTTGGATGTTCCTATGTTTAACATTGGAAATAAAAAATATTAAAGTCAAACTGCGAACTAATAGGTAGTCAATTGAGCAAATCATCGCTATAGCCTCGCATTCGGCAGGGACTAACAATAATACGGTTGTTGCTTCCATGCATTTCAACTATTTTTTGGTAAAAATGGATCACTACCTTTCCCGGGAGTGATTGATTTCATTTTTATTATATAAATGTTTTTTGAAGTTGCAAGATATTATATTAGGGCCTAGTCCTTAGACAAGGGATTAGATTATTTCCCATAGTTTTTGTTTCCTTCTTTGGAAACTCCCAACAACGAGTCCAAATGGTCCTTATTCTAGGTTAGAAGTGTAGATTTTTAATGACAAAAAATCAGCAAATGAAATTTTGTCAAACACTTAGCAACCTAGAGATAACTGTCTTCATAAACTTCATAAATGCATAAACCCACATTCAAAAATTACCATAAGCAGAAATACACATTGCTAAGAAAAATAGCAGCGGAAATAACATAGTGGACAACAACCCATAACACACAAAAATTTAGGCAAATGCTAGGGAAAACCCCAATGCGGGGAAACCCAACGATATATATATATATATATATATATATATATATATATATTATTCAGCTTCAAGAAAGTACAAAACAACAACACAATATCACATTTCCAGCCAAGGAAAATACCTCATAGCACCAAAACAGTCCCACGGAAATCTGCCTCGAAAAGTGTGCCAAATTCGTACTGTTGTACGACCTCTTTCATACCTCATTTTTCATGCCCATAGTAAGTTGTACGGACTGTTCCATACGGCCCAAAAACAACGAACATAAACCTCAAAAATTGTGCCCCAAAATGCCTTGATTTCCATGCCAAATCTGTACGGCTGTGCGGATCCGTATAGTACGACCTCCCACAACAGAAAAATAATTCGACCTAAAAACACAAAAAAATATTTCTTGGGATTCATGCCCTCCTTCCTTGGAAAATGTGCCCTCTTTGTTGCTCACTTTCCTCTCTCAAGCATACTCAAAAAATCTCTCTCAATCTCCTCCCGATGTCTTCTCAACATGTCTTGCACACTACCCAATGCATTCTTTTATAAATCTGAAAATGACATTTTCCCCCCAAAGTGTCTTTTCACCTTCCCCAACCCTAAATCCAAAGGCCAAGATTAGATCTTGTCTTTTTCAAGATCAAGGGTCATGATCCATTCCCTCCAAAATGAATCACTTGAAATATTAAAGTGATTTCACTTTATTACATAAGTGCTTTATGAAAATAAAGTCACTTTAAAATTAGAAGGTACAATTTATTAAAAAGTCACTTTAATAAAAGAACCACTTAAAACAACTTTATAAAAACTATTACAAAGTTAAGTGCCTAGTAGTGTAAATATAAGGTAACATCTGCATACAAGACAAAACATGCAGAGTACCTCTTGAGCTAAAAATCTAACACTCCCTCTTAGCGAGGGAAGTACTCGTTGCCACCACTATCATCTGGTTCCATCACACTGTGCTTTGTAGAAGCTCCCTCTGAACCTGGAGCCATCCTCAACACCTACATAGAACTCGAACTAGAAGATCTTCTCTTGGCAACGTCCTGGAACCCTGAGCTCACTTCATCTTGAGCATTGGTTTGATTAACCTATCTGAGCCTTCTGCTAGTGCTCAGAAGTGACTCACTCTCTTCTCTCGGAATGCAAGATTGAATCCTTGGCGCCACCGTAGTCTCAAAAGCCTCCTCATGCTCCTCATCCGACATTGAATCATACATCGAAGGTTGTCCTCTCAACATATACAACATGTCCACCCGGTTACTGATCAGCTGCAACTCCAAGGCCAAGACTGAGAGCAAGTTAACCCTCAACCCTGGAACAAAGAGAACTCCATCAAGCTCCAAGAGTCCTCCAAACTCGAGTTGGAATCTAACATTCCCAACTCCACGTACAACTCTCGCCATACCACCTTCATTTACCACCTGTTGGCCAGGACCAATCTCTGTGAAATATAGGAATACTCACCAGATTCCCGTCATGTGGCCAAAGGCCTCGTTATCCACAATCTATCTGATATCACCTCCAAATCCTCCGCTGCTGACACTAGAAACTAGGGTCACCAAAGAAAATTCTCTGTCGAACTTTGAAGCAAAGTCCTCCATGGCCGCTGTAGCAGCTATCTCAAACCCTTTTGGTTCCTTCTTCTTCTTCTTCCTCTTAGGATAATGAGAGGCAAGGTGCCCCAACTGGTTACAACAATAGCATCCGACTTTGCTCAAGTCCCTTCCAGAACTTCCTTTCTTCATGCTCTTTGTTGCAAGAGAAACATTCTCATCAGCTCTGTTTGTCTTATGTTCACTGCTCTGAGATATTTCTTGGATCTCCTCCTGAGTGAAATCATCCCACAGTCTGCTCCAATATGGTAGATGCTCACGTACCACCACACACTTCACAAAGACTTCCCATTCTTTGGTGAAGCCATTTAAGGTTATCCTCACCAACTCAGAATCCCCAGTGACCTCTCCAACAACTTCTAGCTCATATTTTACTTGAGCCACCCGGGTAAGATAAGAAGAGACACTCTCCTCCTTCCCCATCCTGGTATCATGCAACTTGGCCTTCAAGGACATCTTCCAGTTTTCGTTCTTCGCCTCAAACAATTTTTTAAATGCATCACGCATCTCCTTGGCAGTCTTTTTCTTAGCCAAGTGTGAGATAAGGTGATCCTTCACCCCATCCAGAATAATCCTCTGAGCTTTGGCTTCCTTGACCTCATGCAAGTCCAAAGCAACAGGATCTATTGCGGGAGCTGCCACAACAGAGTTGACATAGTTATAAATTTTGTTCTCCTTGAGAACAACTGACAACCAGACCTTCCACTGCAAGTAGCTGGAAATGCCATCAAACCGATCCTCATATCTAATGCTTGCATCCATATTCCCTGTCACAACTTAAGGAAAAAAATCACACCCTTTTGCCCAAAAATCACACTGCCCACTGTTAGAGACAAAGATCTGATACCATGTAGATTTTTAATGACAAAAAATTAGCAAATGAAATTTTGTCAAACACTTAGCAACCTAGATATAACTGTCTTCATAAACTTCATAAATGCATAAACCCACATTCATAAATTACCATAAGCAGAAAATACACATTGCTAAGAAAAATAGCAGCGGAAATAACACAGTGGACAACAACCCATAACACACAGAAATTAGGCAAATTCCAGGGAAAACTCCAATGTGGGGAAACCCAATGAGATAGAGAGAGAGATATTATTCAGCTTCAGGAAAGTACAAAACAACAACACAATATAACATTTCCAACCAAGGAAAATACCTCATAGCACCAAAATAATCCCACAAAAATCTACATCGAAAAGTGTGCAAAATCTGTACTGTTGTACGACCTCTTTCGTACCTCATTTTATGTGCCCACAGTCCGCTGTACGGACTGTTTCGTATGGCCCAAAAACAACGAACAAAACCTTGAAAACCACACCCAAAAATGCCTCAATTTTCGTGCCAAATCCGAACGGGTATACAGAATCGTACAGACTATATGAACTGTACGGATCTGTACAGTACGACCTCCCATAGTAGAAAAATAACTGGGCCCAAAAACATAGAAAAAAAATTATTGGGATTCGTGCCCTCCTTCCTTGGAAAATGTGCTCTCTTTGCTGCTCACTTTACTCCTTCAAGCATACTCATAAAATCTCTCTCAATCTCCTCCCGATGTCTTTTCAACATGTCTTTCACACTACCCAATGCATTCTTTTATAAATCTGAAAATGACATTTTGCCCCCGAATGTCTTTTCACCTTCCCCAACCCTAAATCCAAAGGCCAAGATTAGATCTTGACTTTTTCAAGATCAAGGGTCATGATCCATTCCCTCCAAAATGAATCACTTGAAATATTAAAGTGATTTCACTTTATTACATAAGTGCTTTANAATGAATCACTTGAAATATTAAAGTGATTTCACTTTATTACATAAGTGCTTTATGAAAATAAAGTCACTTTAAAATTAGAAGGTACACTTTATTAAAAAGTCACTTTAATAAAATAACCACTTAAAACAACTTTATAAAAACTATTGCAAAGTTAAGGGCCTTGTAGTGTAAATATAAGGTAACATCTGCATACAAGACAAAACATGCGGAGTACCTCCCGAGCTAAAAATCTAACAAGGAGTGAATGGAATTAACTGGTTCAATATGTACCTTCCCTTTGATGAGAATAAAAAAGGGTTTTTGAAAAGAAAAAAATACACTGTGAAAAAAAATACCAAATTTATTTATTTAAGAATATATTTTTTAAAATGATTTTGTTTTTCTTATAATTTAGATTTGTTTTTTTTATTTATTATAGTAAAAATAATAAAAAGTTTAAAAATTTGTAAGATAGTAATCTTGAGGGACTTAACCCAATTTGAACATTTATTTTAAAGAAATTGAACCATATTTTATATATAATTAGCTACATCTGAGCAAACAACGAAATCAAAAAGGTCTGATGTAAAATTTGAACATAGAGTCGAGAGATCAAGCTCTTATAATAGCCTAAAAGACATATATATCCTTTTAAGGAGAGTCCACATGAACTGGCTGCAATATTTCTTTACAAATTGGCTTAGCAAAAAGATAATTATGTAGTACACTACTTGTCAAATGAGACATTATACTAAATCCGCTGCTCTCCACTTTGTTGTGGAGAATATTCTTCTACCTCCATAGAAGTTGCTTCAAAGTTCAGTTATCCATCCTTTGAATTGCCTTGATGGGAAGCTGCATAAACCTAATTAATAGATAGAGAGTGTATAGGTTGCGACAAAAGCAGATTTCTTAAAGCTTTACACTCTACTTTGAGGTTCTTAATTCTCTGAGTAAGGAGTTGTCCCAAATTTCCATGTTTAACTATTAACTGTTATATGGATGAATGAAAGCTCCATTGCTAATCCAAACAAGGGACCCCAATTGCTGATGTAACCTGAACCCACCCCCAACTTGCAGTCACTATTGAAATTCTAGGGAAGAGAAAAGATGTTGATAACATGGGTTGACCACAAGGAGCCTGCAATCCCAATTTCAAGGATGATTTTGAAAGGACCTATGAAATCATACCACACCTTTCAAAGAGCGGGCCCAATGACTGGAAAGGAAGAAGATATGAAATTTCTTGAAACAAGATGGTTATCCCCATACGAAAAAAAAAAAATTCCACATGGTACACACCAGATTGAAGGGGACATATAGTCATAAGGAATGTCATAACAGAGCGCAAGAAAGGAGTGCAAACTGGAATTGAGACCCAAGTTCCTATTTGTGTTGGGGATTTCTCAATAATTGAAAATTTCTACAGGGATTGATGCAAACTTCGAAATTCCATACTACAGAACATCATAAACAATAACCCCAGAAAAGTAGAGAGCGAGACAAACAAACCAAGAAGGGGGGGAACCCATGGAAAACAAAGGATTGGAACAATTAACACCACCTATGACCTTTTTATCCTAGGAATTGAAGAAATAGAGGAGATTGTCTGAAGGATTCGACCTGAAATCAATTTTAACCCATGAAAAAGGTGACCTAAGAAACAGAGAAGGAACTACATAATTTTGGACATACAAATTATACCATCTTTCTGAAAGGAAATTAAAATTGAACGTGAAGAATTGGTAAAAAATGATTTGCAAAGGGATAACATACCACCTCGAATGCAAAAAAGCAATGTCACCCACCACCATGCATTGAGAAGCAGTCCAAGCACCACCCCAAATTCGAGACAATCCAGACAAGGGAAAGCCCTATAGAATGGAAACTTGAGAGCCAACCATTTCCTCGTAATATTGGATCTCACACAAGTTTGCAGTTATGAACACATTTATTCAAAGATGTGTTAAAATGGAGGGTCGACTGAAAAACGTGCAAACTAATGTGTCAATTTCCGCCCAATAATTAAAGTGTGATAAAAACCCATAGACTATGGTAAGTGGAGGAAATCCAAAATCCCATTCACTTCAATAACACCTTCCTTCAGGTTAGTTCCATGCTTAGCACACTTGTCTATGAAGATATAATGCACTCGAAGAATGCGAAAGGATTTAAACTCAAAATCATCAAGGAGACTTATTGTGTGAGGTAACACTCTAGGGAGGGTTTTAGTCTCAAGGTACAATCAATTTATGATTTCCTAGATTACAATCATGGAATCCCCTAGTATGATGATCTTCTGGATACCATTGGCCTTGGAAAGCTTGAGACTTTGCCATAAGCCATAGTCCTCAACAAATTTGTTTGTTACATTCCCTAGACCCCACAAAAACTGAATCAAAAAGTTTCCTTCAGGATCATATATTGTCCCCCCCCCGCACATGCTGACCCTTTTAAAAATTTGAAGGACATGGGGGTGGGATTTGATCCACTTATGTGTGCATGGGTCACGAGACCATTTAATATAATCTCTTTGGGTGCAACCACACATTCAACCACTACCTCAAGGTGACCCCATGGCTCTCGGAAAAACCCTCATTGGAATTGAACCGTGTCCAATGGTGAAAAACTCCTCGCTTTCCACCACTGGATCCAACCCCTTTGGGAAACCCAATTTGAACATATTACCTATGCTTCATCCATTTAGATAGTTCAACCAATTAAGTAAAGTATTGGGTTAACTTACTAATTTATTTATTATTATATCATCCATATCCATATATATATATATATATATATATCATCGTTAAAATTTTTAATAATAACATAATAATCAAGCACTAAGAGTGATCAAATCCATTATGCTAAAAACCTTTTTGATGGTGCACAAATTTAGGGGAAGCTTTGCACCTCAGGGAATTTGATCCC
>SNQJ01S0039845.1:29299-73368 GCA_010110895.2 Picea sitchensis
AACTTGTCCAATGTTTTTGACTGAGAAGAGATTTGCTAGGGCATCATACATCTTCTTCGATGAGTCAAGATAGGAGATGTAGGGTATCAAGTGGTCTTTTATCGAATCCACTATGATACTCATGGAATTGATGTCAACATATTTGAACTTCTCCATAGTTGCAACATTCTGCGGTTCCTTCTCTTCTCCTTCTTCAAACTCTGGCTTCACGATCTTTCCTTTCACAATATCCAGTACTTTATTCTTGGCAAGGATGAGGTAAATCCTTGCCTTCCATGCTCTGAAGTTAGAGGCTCCATATAGCTTTTTCTCAGACTTTATAGAGTTAGTCATGGCTTCTTGACTTGGTCAAACCCTAGATTTGACCAAAAATTCAAACTTCACATCTTGGCTTGCTGAGAGTATCAGGAGATGCGCTAGGCTAGGGTGCACTGATATGTCCAGAGATTAGGTCAATCTCTTCACTTAAAGTGATTCAACAAGAGGTTTAGGTTTTCTGCAACTGCTCCTGCTAGTAACCCTAGCAGAAGTGTCTTGGGAGATGCTTCTGCTAGTAACCCTAGTGACAGTTTTTCAACGAGCTCAATATCCTAGCGGCTATGTTTCATTCCAGCTTTTAGACTAAATGAAGGAGGTGTGGGCCCATAAACTGTTAGAATATAGAAGATTGTGTAATTATCCATCTATTCAAGTTCCCCCTTCTTGTCCAAAAACCTGGTTGCCTGGTCAGATATGCGGGGAGCATCTTCTCCTAACAACAAAACTTTGAAAACAGACACAAATCCATTAAAAACCTCATAAAAACAGTGGGAGGCCTTGTGCTTCCACAAGGCCTGGTACCAGAATGTTACTGGGAAGAATTCCCAATTTACCTTCTTGGATAGAGGCAGTTTTGGAAACTGGCAGCAATGCACTATCGCAAAAACCAAGTAGGATGACATATAAAAAAAAATCTCCTTTTTGAAGTTTGACAATTGGGAACAAATTTCATGGGAAATTATCTTGCCCCAATAAAAAATGGCTTGTTCCTTGACTGTGAAATACAAAATATAAAGAGCCATGTGGGAAATAGTTGTTGTGGAATCCTGTCCCATTATTCTTGTAAACAACCATGCAATTTCCCAGAATGGATTTCTAAATGAACTAACCTGCAAACTTGTGATATCTTCAGTAACTTCTATCGGGTCTTCCAGGAAATTGGGCAAGAGGTCCAACCCGTTATTATGCTTTCTTAGGAACTACTTGGAATCTTCTCCTTTGAACGTCAATGTTGGCTCCGACAATGTTAACATCTGGTGGAAAACCTAAGGTGACAAAGAAATAGAAGAGTGGTCCCGCAATGGAATAATTATTTGGTCTGAAATATATTTATTGGTGCACCAAGAGACCAGCTCCTTATAGTCAAAAAATTCAGGGACACGGCCTACACGAGCAATCCTAGAGGTCCAAATTACTTCGTTCTAGGCGGAAGGGGATGAGTAATAAGAATATGCCCTGGACCACTGTAAGTTCTGGTCCTCGTGCCTAAAGATGTTCATTGTATCTCCACAGAACTGTTGTCGAGCTGATGCCATAGGTTTATGAGAACATTTGTTTTCTCCACATGATGGTTGAAATGAACAGTTGGAGGCGATAATATAACCCTCTGCAAATGTTGGTTCAATGATTATGAATGGGAAAGCTCCTCGAGCCTTTCGCTCATTAATGAAAATCTCTATGGGTGTTGCATGATGAGATATTAGCAGTAAAGCTTACTTATTGCATATTTAGAAGTGCGAATGTGGCGGGTACGACAAAGAGAAATTAAGGATTGGAGGTTTTGTGAACATGCCAACCTGATGACGTGCGAACGACATTCCATGATTTTGAAATCAACACTCGAAAGGGATAATATAACCCTCCATAAATATTGGTTTAATTCTTATTAATAGGAGATCTCCTCAAGCCTTTCGCTCATTAATGACAATCTATACGGTTCCTGCACGATGAGATTTTAGAATTAAATCTCACTAATTGCTTATTTAGAAACAAGATATATATATATATATATATAAACATTTTTTTATTAGAGACAAGTGCGAAGGTCACGGAGATGGGGAGGAGAAAGCAAGGAATGGCAAGGCATGAAAAGCAGTCGGACGAGATTCAAAATAGGGTTACGGGGGATACTCAAGAGAGGTGAGTGTCCGATGGTCAAATTTTATGTCTCGGAATTTTTTACTGCAAAACGTGTAAAATGGAAGAGAGCATGATGGGGCAGTTCAACGGCCGGTTTGTATATTTGTGGAAGTCCGAGAAAGTGGCTAAGTATGGAATAGGGAAATGGTCGGTCAAACTCGTTTTCAGAATTAAGGATTGGATATTTCATGAACAGGCCAACCCGACGATGCACAAATGACATTCCATGATGTTTGAAATTAACACTCGAAAGGGATAATATAACCATCCAAATTTTTTGGTTTTATGCATATTAATGGGAGATCTCGTCAAATCCTGGTTTAGCATTAACACTTGCTAATTGCATACTTAGAAATAAGACCTTATATACACAGACACACACATAATATCTATATCTATATCTATATATACACACACAATCTTTTTTTATTATAAATAAGACTCTTTTATATATACATAAGTATGAACAACGTTCGGATGAGCTTGAAAGTAGGGTTGCAAGTGATACGGAGGAGAGGTGAGCGCCTGACGGTCAAATTATCTGTCTTTATAATATATATAAACAATTTTTTTTATTATAAGTAAAAAAGATGGGGCAGTCCAGCAAACAATTTGTATATTTGCGGAATTTTGGATGTTGTTTGTAAGTCATGGAACAATGGAAGGGAAATTTTGAGTCTGCTTGTCCGGGAACCCGCAATCGAAAAAGTGGGTAAGTATGGAATAGGAAAACAGTGCATCGGACTCATTTTTTCTAATATATTGAAATTTGTAATAGATATCCCATTTCCTGGCAAGATGTTTTTTGCATCTATATCAAGGAATTTCGGGTGATGTTTGCAGGTCACGAAACAATGCAAGGGAAATCTTGAACCTGCCTGCTCGGTAGGTCGCAAGCGAAAAAGTCGGTAATTATTTGTAATAGATAACCATTACTTGGTAGGATATTTGCTGCATGTTTCTGTACAATTTGTGTAGGAACATTTATTATGACGGTCTCCTCGAGGCATGGTGAGTTGTTAACATTAAACCTCAATTATGGCATACTTGGAAAGAAGTGCAAAGGGTGTGGGCACAGGAAATGACGATTAGGAAGTAGATATTTCTTGAACCCGCCAACCCGATGATCCACGAAAGAAATTCAAAGAAATGGTGAAGTATGGAAAGCGGATAGATGGGTTTCAAAATGGGGTGACAATAGTTCCACAGGAGACGTGAGGACCCGACGGTCAAATTGTATGTCTCAGAAGTTTTCAATGAAAAATGTGTACCATGGAAGAGGGGATGATAGGTAGACTGTGTAATATGAAAGATGGTATGATGTGAGAGTCTGATTGTAAATTTGTATATCGCAGAAGTCAGGGTGTTGTTTGCAGGTCACAGAACAATAGAAGTGCAATCTAGAGCCCACCTACCCGAGAATCTGCAGTCGAAGAAGTTGTTGGGTATGGAATGGGGAAGCGGTCAGTGGAGTTGTGATATAAAATCATGAGTGAAAATGTGAACCCGTGAGTCCGCCAACTCACGCAACTAGACATTTTCGGAAAAACGACTAAGTAATGAGAAAGACAAAGTACAAGGAAAAGATAAACAAGAATTTGGTTAAGTATAGAAGATGGAAAAGAAGGGTTAATATATTCACATCTGTAATAGATATCCTGTCATATCCTCGGTAGTGCCCCAGTTATATTATGAATTGTAATCATGTTTTGTAGGCTGGTGAGATGAGTATTGATAAGTTGGTGGGCGTATGTGTTTATTAGGTTGGAGAGCCTAAGTGTTAAGGCCAAGAGCCTGATTTTGTATATGTACTTATAAAGATCATTAATATAATATATAAAAATCTGTTTTCAGATTTCTGTGGTGAGGAATTTCAAAATCATTTGCTGGAGAATCCACAGTTGGTGTCATTTTGTCATTTTGTGTGCCGAACGACCATGAAGAAAGAGTGATGGGGGACTAAGATTCCACAGAATGGGTAAGGGAGAGGGGGTTGAAAGGTTTGAAGAGGGGCTAAGCTTGAGGGATTAATTCCTTGAATAATAATTTATTATTATTCCAAAGTGGTGTGAAACGTATATTTTTATCATAAGTTCTTGGAAAAGGGAACATATACTTGATGGAGTGCATGCAGCTTCATGGGCGACATGTGTCAGCCCAGGCACATGAAATTTAACCCAAGAATTGAGCCGTGATGGGGGTTTTTCCTCCATTCATCCGTACACTGTCTGAACCGTGTGGTGTCAAGGTCTGATCTTTGCATACCCTCACGTAGCTCAGAAACCAGAAAACCGTGATGTTTTCCTAAGAAGCCGATGCATCCTCCATCTGCACTGTTTGATTTTGCATTCGACCTCTGTGTTGATTCCTTGTCACACACCCTTAAAACCAGTGACAAACCCATGGACTGAGTCGTGTCTCCAGTGTGTCCTTAGAACCCAATTTATTCACACTACAAATACAAGTTCGTGATTAACTATTTGGGTTGTTGTCTTCTATGAAACTTGAGCATATTGTAATTGTCTATGTCGTGTGTGTTATAAATGTGGGTTTTTGTGGCCATGCAGTCCCTTGGCTGAGTGTGATTGGCTACCGTCATCTATTCCTTGTTGAGTCGTACTATTGTCCTCCTTGCGCTGGAACGGAGTTGAAGAAGCAGGTTGTCAGGCCCGTGTACAACACTCTCTCTAGGTAAGAGAGGTGGTTATGGTTGAAGAAGCAGGTTGTTAGGTGTGTGAACGACTCTCTCTAGGTGAGAGAGGTGGTTGTGGTTGAAGAAGCAGGTTGTTAGGCCTGTGAGCGAATCTCTCCAGGTGAGAGAGTGTGTGGAGGAAGTGAGAACTCCTGGAAGGGGTTTTGTAGCTGCCACGGATCTCAAATAATTACGGTTCGACCTATTGTTGAAGCCCAAGGCAAGGGAGGTTTAGCAGCCAAAGGATTGTCTTGGTGACAATGAAGGTGTATACTCTTGGGGTGGGACAGGCATGTGGGGAATGAGAGTTTGTGAGAAATTGGCATAAGTGGCTCCTGGGAGAGACTCCATCCTCATAAACTGTGTGTCTTCCTGTTGACCTTGCCTAGCCTAGGATTCCCTTTCCTGGTGGAGCTTAGTCCCAGCTCAGGTGTGACCTACTGCTGAGAGTGATGAGAAGCACGGTCTAAGGATGGGAGGTTCGTGGAAGGTCTACACGCAGTTGGTGGAGTTACTCTAGTTTCAAAGATAAGTATCATTATGTGTTTAATTATGTACTTAATTAAAATGCATGTCTGTGATGCTTGTAATATTATCATGTATTTCATTGCAAGTGGAATTATTGTTAATTATATTTAAGTCTGTATGATGGTAGTAACTCTATGTTAAAATGTGTTAAATTGATTTAATGCATATTGTATATAAGTGTATGTTCTGCGTAGTAGCATTGCTTGGTGGTGGGGTTGATGGTCGGGGACGTTACAATACGGTATCAGAGCGCATGGTTTCAACGTTGAGCCTGGATGGGCTGGATAAGTGGTCTTTGAACCCAAGGTTTTGAGTGGAAATGGTGTTCGAAGGGAACCAATTTCGAACCTTAGAATGTTTCTAAGTGCTAAGGGGTTACTTGACCATGTTAAGAAGCTCGGGATGAGTAGCAGTAGAATAAAACCACAGTCGACGTGGTATTTGACCACAAAGAGAGAGCGCTCAACACTTGGGGTGTTGGAGCCATAGGATCTGTTCGGAAGGAGACGAAAAACCTTTACGACCATTAGATCCAGAGAAGGTGCGGGAAGGCTATCCTGGAAGCCTTTGGGAGTTTGGCAATCGAGAGAAGTGGAATGCGTTGAGGCACAAACTTCTGAAGGAGATATACACCATAGATCATAGGAAAAGAGCCTGACTGTTAGATCTGTGTCCAGGAAGACTAAGGAAAGTCACTTCGAAGGATTTCAAGTGTGGACTATGACAAAATCTCGAAGTCCCGAAGTAGATCACAACCGTCTGTTGCGAAGGACACATGTCAAGAGATCTGTACTTCACGTGGAAGTACTTCGTGAGGAGGCAAGTGCTATGATTTTGAAACTCTCGAAGCTCGAAGTGCCGAAGTCGCTCATAGTCATTGATCGTGAAGGAGGACACACGTCGGTAGATCGTGAACTCCGGGGAAAAGTGCTCCGGGCAAAAGAGAGCGTAGAGGAGTTGAAACTCCTGAAGCTCGAAGAGCCGAAGTGGTGAGTCATGATGACGTCACCTGGAGGTGACATATACACATGGGATGTGTGCCACCTGTCAGTGGGTTTAGAACCTATGGAATATTGAAATGGCATTTGAAACGTGACGAGTGTCACCCATATGAATGGGCCATGTATCAGTCACTAGTATTTCACCATGTGTCATCCTGTATGAGTAGGGTTAGTGGGGCCCAAGTTTATGTAATGTAGTTAAAGGTCAGAGGACTCACTGTGGCATTGATCACGATGCATCAAGATCAACGGCCATGAGATATTGCGGGGAACCAAGTTGCACGGAAGCTAATTCTCCAAGGTGGTCCTGCAATCCAAACCGCGGTTTCATTGACGGGCTATGTGCCAACATCAGAATAATTGCAAGATGAAAGGCGGGTTACTCCAAACCATCGTTGCA
This sequence comes from Picea sitchensis, assembly GCA_010110895.2. Taxonomy (NCBI): domain Eukaryota; kingdom Viridiplantae; phylum Streptophyta; class Pinopsida; order Pinales; family Pinaceae; genus Picea; species Picea sitchensis. The sequence continues at coordinate 36,099 of SNQJ01S0039845.1, forward strand.
TGCCCCCGCAATTGGAAAAATGTTAAGTAATGTGATTTAATGACGTCACCAAAGGTGATTGGGAATATTCGAAGATTAACAATTTGGATTTGCAGATGCGAGATCCTTCGAAGTCCTGAAGTCCTGGAACTCAGATGCGTGAGGTTCCACAGTGAGTGTCAATTGTTGGATGTTGGGTAGATGTGGACAGTTGATCCACCCTACTTCATGAGTTCATTAATTCAGAACTCCGAGAGTCTGTTGTGATGTATTATGAAGACTTTGGAACTCGAAGTCTTGAGTAAGTGCTTATTGATCTAGCACTTGGTCACAGCCCGTGGTCACAACCCGTGGTCACAAGGGTTGGGGCTAAGAGAAAAGGGTTGAGGCCTGAAATTGTTACAGAGCTCGAAAAAATTCATGAAATCTGAACGTTTCTTAAAACAGATTCGGTTTATGAATTCTGTGGGATTTGTTAAGGAATGATGGCTTGAAAAATTCTGGTTGAATGCACGTTGTGTTTGCAGAGTTCAACAAGTGTCAGGACTGAAGCGAATTGCAACTGAGTGCAGAGAAATGGAGGAGACACATAATGCTTCCAGTTTAGAGAATGAAGTTAAAGGGATGGATGTTCATTTGGGAGTTGAAGGGTCGAACTCCAATGGACATGGAGAAGAGATAGATAAGGAAGGGCATATGATGAAAATCATTGAAATATTGTAGAAAGATGCCCAAACTCACCGAGCAGATAGGAGAAAGCTCATAAAAGCTAAGGAACAACAAGGAGAATTCAACTTAAAGTTGATGAAGAGTCTCGAGAGAATACAAAAGAAGTTGGAAAAGGAGAGAGACTCGAGCAAAACAGGGAGTCACCAGAATTCTGAGGGAAGACAATCAAGGAGTGTTGGTAGACACCATCATCACTCCCAAGGTCACTCCAAGAGGAGGGCACACAGTAGTTCAAACTCATCTCCTACCAGAAATCATAGAGGATCTAGAGTGTATGAACTGAAGGGAGAAATGAATAATATTAAGCCTCCTACGTTTGATGGAGAACACAAGAAGGAGGAAGATGTAAAAACATGGTTGCTTGGCATAAAGAAATATTTCCAACTGCAAAATTATTCCTCTCATGTAGAAGGAAGAATTGAAATATATCAATTGAAAGGAAAAACATCCATGTGGTGGGATCAACTTGTGCAGGTGCAACACATTAGAGAGAAATATATCACTTGGAAAGAATCCAAGAGGTATTTCGAGAATAAATACTTGACTAAAAGATATTAAGACAGAAAGATGAAAGAGTTCTTTGAACTGAAGCTGGACAACATGACCATTGATGAGTATGAACAAAGTTTTTTGGAATTACTGAAGTATGTTTTGTTCATCAAGGATGAGACTGTCAAGATTCAAAGGTATCTGAATGGACTGTCACCTTCCATTAGGGACAAGATTCAGTATGATTACCCAAAAACTATGGAAGAAACAATAAGAAGAGATAAATGCTTATATGAGAAGCAAAGAGACAAGCCTACTTTCCGGAAGGCTTGGGAAGACAAGAAGAAATTCAAGATGGATCAGAGGAAGAAGGGAACTAAGCCACCCTTTTTCAGAAACAATCCTTGGGGACAACCATCTTTTAGAGAGCCCGGGAAGGCTGAAGTGGGTGGGAAAATGCCAAGAATGCCACCTATGGAATGTTGGGGTTGTAAAGGGAACCATAGGTACAACAATTTCCCCCACAAAAATGATAAAGTGAGAGTTTTCCACAATGTACAACAGGATGAAATAGTGGAGGACATGGGCAGTAGAATACCCAAGATCTACGCAGCCCTGGACAACAAGCAAGCATAATATCAGTCACACATGATTGAAGTGGAAGGTATGATCAACAACCATGACTTTACTATTTTAATTGATTCGGGGGCTAGCCATAGTTATATAGATCCTAGAGTGGTGGAAAGTTTGCATTTACCAAGAAGCAATCATGAGAAATCTTAGTTAGTGTATTTGGCTATAGGAGCCAAGAGAAATTTTTTCGAGTTGGTTAAATCCTGTCCTGTGGACATGAATGGACTGAGCACAAAGGCCAAATTGAACATTCTGCCTTTAGGTTCTTATGATTGTCTAATTGGGATGGGCTGGTTGGACCAGCACCATGCCATCTTGGACTATTTTAGAAATTCATTCACTTGCTTGGATGAGGAAGGAAATCGAAAAATAGTCCAAGGAATTCCCAGAGTTTTTGCTATCAAAGAATCTTAGCAATGCAGTTGAAGAAGTGCTACAGAAAAGGCTGTCAATTATTTGCAGCCCATGTGGAGGAAACACCTAAGGATAAGGTGTCAAATATTGGAGATCATGTAGCACTAAAAGAGTTTGAAGATGTATTCCAGGAGGTACCCGGGCTACCCTCGAAGAGAGATATTGACTTCTCTGTCAACTTGATGCCTAGAGAAGCTACAGTGTCGAAAGATCCTTACAGAATGAGTACATTAGAGCTAAAAGAACTGCAATTGTAGCTTGAGGAGCTCTTGAGGAAGGGGTTTATACGCCTAAGTGTGTCACCTTGGGGTGCCCTGGTCTTGTTTGTGAAGAATAAGGATGGGACATTGAGATTGTTTATCGATTTCAGACAGTTGAACAAAGTGACTATTAAGAACAAGTATCCATTGTCAAGGATCGATGACCTCTTCGATCAGTTGAAGGATGCGAATATATTTTCGAAGATAGACCTCAGGTCGAGATATCACCAGGTAAGGATAAAGGATGAAGACATCAGTAATGCCACCTTTAGAAAAAGGTATGGTCATTACGAGTTCACAGTGGTGTCGTTTGGGCTATCGAATGCACCTGTTGTTTTTATGTGCCTGATGAATGGTGTGTTCAGGGACTATCTAGACAAGTTTGTCATAGTCTTCCTGGATGAAATTCTGGTGTATTCCAGGTAAGAGGAAGAGCATGAACAACATATGAGGATGGTGTTGCAGGTGCTAAGAGAGCACCAACTATATACCAAGTTGAGAAAGTGCTCGTTTTATCAGGAGTAGATCCATTACTTGGGGCATATCATTTCAAAGGATGGGATTGTTGTAGATCCTGAGAAGACTGAGGCCATTAGAGAATGGACAGCGCCAAAGAACATGACAAAAGTTAGATCCTTTATGGGTCTAGCTGGTTATTACAGAAGGTTTATCACAGGGTTCTCGAGGATAGCTCACCCTATTACTTCCTTGCAAAGAAAGGAGAATAAATTTCAGTGGATAGAGGAATGTGAGAGAAGCTTCTAGCGATTGAAGAAACTGTTAACCAGTGCTCCAATCCTAAGGATCACAGACCCAAATGAAGACTTTGTAGTGTGTATAAATGCATGCAAAGAAGGACTGGGAGGAGTCCTCGATCAGAATGGATTTGTAATCTGTTATGAATCTAGAAAGTTGAAAGAGCATGAAAGGAACTATGCAACTCATGATTTGGAGTTGGCAGCCATAGTACACGCTCTAAGGAAATGGAGGAATTACCTCATGGGAAGGAGGTTCGAACTGAGGACAGACCATAACGATCTGAAGTATTTGTTTGATCAACCAAACTTGAATGCTAGGCAGAGTAGGTGGTTGGAGTTTCTTTGTGAATATGAATTTTATATCAAGCATATCAAAGGAAAGGAAAACAAAGTGGTTGATGCACTCAGCAGGAGAGTGTGTAAATTGCATGCTACGGCTATTAGCATGTACCAAACTGATATTAAAGGCAGAATTTTGGAGGTTGCAAATACAGATTTGCAGTACAAGGATTTGGTAGCAAAGCTACAACAAGGTAAGATGCCACAGAAAGTGGAGAATTATAAATTGGAAACTGATGGAACACTTCTGTACAAAAACAGAATTTATGTACCTAATGTCCAAGACTTGAAAGTTATGATTTTGAATGAAATGCATAATGTGCCTTATGTTGGGCACCCTGGATATCAAAAAATTGTGGAAGTATTCAAGAGCCATTACTTTTGTCTAGGTATGAAGAAAGAGATTGTTGAATACATCGCCATATGTATGGAGTTCCAGAAGGTTAAATTTGAGCACAGGCACCTAACAAGGTTGTTGCAACCTTTACCCATTCCTGAGTGGAAGTGGGAAGTAGTGACAATGGATTTCATCGCAGGATTGCCCAGGACAGGCAAGAAGCATGATTCAATCATGGTGGTGTTGGAAAATCTTACAAAATCTACCCATTTTATTTCGTTAAAGACTACTCACAAGGAAGCGGATGTTGTCGACATATTTATGAAGGAAGTGACACGATTGCACAGAATTCCCAAGACAATTGTGTTTGACAGAGACCCGAAATTTACCTCAAATTTCTGGAAATGGTTATTCAAGGGATTCAGAACGAATCTGAACTTTAGTACAACCTATCACCCTGATTCGGATGGGAAGACAGAGCGGATGACTCGAGTAATATAAGACATGCTAAGGATGTATGTGATGGACAAACCATCGAAATGGGAAGACTACCTACACTTGGTAGAATCCACCTACAATAATGGGTATCAAGCATCGTTGAAGATGAGCCCATTTGAAGCACTTTATGGAAGAAAGTGAAATACTCCAGTAAGCTGGGATAATCCAGCTGATAGGGAAATAGTTGGGCTAGAGTTACTCAAGGAAATGGAAGAATAAATGCTAAAAAATAAGCAGAATTTGAAAGTTGCCCAAGACATGCAGAAAAGTTGTGTTGATAAGAACAGAACCCACATATATTTTAAAGTGGGTGACCATGTTTTCTTGAAAGTAAAAGCCAATAGAAGTTCCCTGAAGCTTAGAAGCAGCTCCAATTTGGCAGCCATATTTTGTGGGCCATTTGAAATCCTAAAAAGGATTGGGCTAGTTGCATATATGCTTGCATTACCTGCATCCATGACTGTACATAATGTGTTTCATTTTTCATTTCTTAAAAAATATATACCTAATGCTAATCATGTAATCGATTGGAATGTGATTCAGGTGGAGCAAGAAGGTGTCCTGCAAGTGCATCCTGTGTGCATATTGGACCGAAAAAGAAAACAACTCCAGAATTGAACCATAGGGATTGTAAAGGTCCAGTGAACCTGGTACAGTCCTGAGGATGCAACATGGGAGCATGAGGATGCTATGTGGGCAGAATACCTGCATCTTGATGAAGATTTTGAAAATCTTGTTGATGTTGTGTAAAGAGTTTCACCGAGGATAGTGCAAAAATAAGGGGAGGTGATTGTAATATCCCCCGGTAGTGCCTCATTTCTATTATGAATTGTAATCATGTTTATGAATTGAGTTCATTTTTTGTAGGCTGGTGAGATGAGTATTGATAAGTTGATGGGCTTATGTGTTTATTAGGCCAGAGAGCCGAAGTGTTAAGGCTAGGAGCTTGATTTTGTATATGTAACTATGCAGATCATTAATATAATATATAAACATCACTGCATGCCGACCGACCACGAAGAAAGAGTGATGGGGGACTAAGCTTCCACAGAATGGGTAAGGGAGAGGGGGATGAAAGGTTGGAAGAGGGGATAAGCTTGAGGGATTAAGTCCTTGAATAATAATTTATTATTATTCCAAAGTGGTGTGAAATGTATATTTTTATCCTAAGTTCCTGGAAAAGGGAACCCATCTTGATGGAGTGCATGCAGCTTCATGGGAGACATGTGTCAGCCCAGACACATGCAATTTAACCCAATAATTGAGTTGTGATGGGGGTTCATCCGTTGTCTGAATTGTGTGGCGTCGACGTCTGATCTCTGCATGCCCTCACACAGCTCAAAAACCAAAAAATTGTGATGTTTTCTTGAGAATTCGACGCATCATCCGTATGAACCCTTTGAGTCTATGTTCGACCTCTGCGTTGATTCCTTGTCAAGCACCCTGAAAACCAGTAGAAAACTCGTGGACTGAGCCATGTCTCCTGTGTGTTCTGTGAACCCAATTTATCCACATTACAAATCTGAGTTCGTGCTTAACTGTTTGGGTTGTTGTCTTTTGTGAAACCTAAGCATACCATAATTGTCTATGTCATGTGTGTTATAACTATGGGTTGTTGTGGCCACACAGTCCCTTGGCTGAGTGTGATTGGCTACCATCATATGTTCCTTGTTGATACTTACTGTTGTCCTCCTTGTGTTGGAATGGAGTTGAAGAAGCAGGTTGCCAGGCCTATGCGCAACACTCTCTCCAGGTGAGAGAGGTGGTTGTGCTTGAAGAAGCAGGTTGTCAATCATGTGAACGATTCTCTCCAGGTGAGAGAGTGCACGGAGGAAGTGAGAACTCTTGGAAGGGGTCCTGCAGCTTCCACAGAGCTCGGAGAATTCTAGTCCGACCTGTTGTTGAATCCCAAGGCAAGGGAGGTTTAGCAGTCAAAGGATTGTCCTGGTGACAGTGAAGGTGTATACTCCTGGGGTGGGACAGGAATGTGGGGAATGAGAGTCTGTGAGAAGTGGGCATAAGTGGCTCCTGGGAGAGAATCCATCATCATAAACTATGTGTCTTCCTGTTGACCTTTCCTAGCCTAAGATTCCCTTGCTCGGTGGAGCTTAGTCCCAGCTCGGGGGTGACCTACTACTGAGAGTGATGAGAAGTGTGGTCTAAGGCTGGGAGGTTAGTGGAATGTCTGCACACAGTTAGTAGAGTTACTCCAGTTTCAAAGATAAGTATTATTATGTGTTTAATTCTGTACTTAATTAAAATGCATGTCTGTGATGCTTGTAATATTATCATGTATTCTGTTGCAAGTGGAATTATTGTTAATTCTATTTAAGTCTGTATGATGGTAGTAACTCTATGTTAAAATGTGTTAAATTGATTTAATACATATTGTATATAAGTGTATGTTTCGTGTAGTAGCGTTTCCCGACAGTGGGGTTGATGGCCGGGGACGTTACATATCCCATTTCTTGGAAAGATATTTTCTGCATGTTTTTGGAGAAGTTATATACCCATTGCATATACTTGGAAAGAAATGTGAAGGTGGTGGGCACTGAAAACAACGAATAGGAATTGGAAATTATCTGAACCCGCCAACCCGATGATCCGCGAAAGAGATTGCAAGAAATGGCCATGGAAAGCGATCAGACCAGGCTTCAAAATAAGTTGACAAGGGTTCCCAAGGAGACGTGAGGCCCTGAGGATCAAATTGTATTGATCATAAATTTTGAGTGCAAATTGTGTAACACAGAAGAGGAGCTGATGTAGGAGTCCAAAATTCAATTTGTATATCGCGGAAGCCGGGGGGTTGTTTGCAGGTCAAGGAACACTGGAAGTGCACTCTGCCTGTCCGAGAATCCGCAAGCAAAAAATTCGGGTAAGCATGGAATTGGAGATGCGAAACAGATTCCAAGAAATGGAGAAATATGGAAAGTGGACACAGGGGCTTCAAAATGGGGTGACAATAGTTCCCCAGGAGACATGAGGACCCGAAGGTCAAATTGCAGGTCTCAGAACTTTCATGTGCAAACTGTGTATCACGGAAGAGGGTATGATGTGGGAGTGTGGCAGTAAATTTGTGTATCACGGAGGTCCAGGTGTTGTTTGTAGGTCACGAAACAATGGAAGTGCAATATAGAGCCCTCCTGCCTAGGAATCCGCTATATGAAAAGTGGCTAGGCATCGAATGGATAGCGGTCTGTCGAAGTCACGATATAAAAGCACGAGTGTAAATGTGAACTCATGAGTCCTCCAATGCATGCCTTGAGACATTTTCGTAAAAAACGACTAAGTAACAAGAAAGAGAGAGTAGAGGGGAAAAAGAAACGGGAATTTGGTTAAGTATAAAAGAGGGAAAAGAAGGTCCAATATATTCAAATCTTCAATAGATATTCCATTTCCCAGCAAGATCTTTTCTGTATGTTTTTGGAGAAGTTGTATACATATTGTATATACTTGGAAAGAAGTTTGAAGGTAGCGGGCACATGAAACAACAACTAGAAATTGGAAATTTCTTGAACCCGTGAACTCGACGATCCATGAAAGAGATGTCAAGAAATGGTCAAATGTGGAAAGCGGTCAGATGGGCTTCAAGATAGGGTGACAAGGGTTCCCGAGGAGATGTCCCAACTGTCAAATTGTATATATCAGAACATTTTAGTGAAAAATGTGTAAATGGAAGAGGGGATGATGTGGGAGTCCAGAAGTAAATTTGCATATCACAGAAGCTGGAGTGTTGTTTGCAGGTCACGGAACAATGCAAAGTGAAATTTAAACAAAGGGGAAGTGCTCGAACAAAATCGCCATATAAAAGCATGGATGAAAATGTGAATGCGTGAATCCGCCAACCCGCGCATCAAGACATTTTCGGAACAAAAATGACTAAGTAACCATAAAGAGAAACTACAAGGGATAAAAGAGTGGAAAAATAGAAAGGCAGAGGGAAATTTTCATAAGCGGGAATTGGTTTCAAACAAGCCCCATTATTGCAAAACCATCATTTTCTAGTAATTGTTAGCAAATGCGTTGTTGAAGATTATATTTTATTGCAACTTGTGGGATTAATTGTGTTCTTGATACATTCTTCCATGACTTTAACATATTAACTTAAGTATTAAACTTCTTGCATGATGGGTTGTTAGCATTAAAGCTTAATAATTGCATGTCTAGAAACAAGAATGACGATCTTGTTGCAACATTGTGATTTGGTCTTGCTATGTTCTATCTGCATTGCGAATAGAATTGAAAGTTTGTTTGAAACTGTCTAAAATTCATTTTTGTTTCCATAAAATCTTGATGGGTCGACACAATGCATTGTCATATAATTGTTAAATGCTCCATTTTAGAACAAATTACTTAAGAAAATACAATATCGAAGAAATACGAGACTATCGAACCATGCCAATGAGAAGAGGTGTTAAATTCATAAAACAAGCACCAACCAAGACTCCAAGGAAAAAAAATTAATAGTAAATCCATTAAAAAAAATAATACTGGGCACTGTATATCTATCCATAGAAATTGGATCGAGTTCTTTGGGCCAAAACATTGAACATGTTTTCCATAAACAGAGGCACAGGATCTGCAACATGCAGGAGCCATCGAGATGCTCTTCAACATGCATACAAAACTGTTTACCATGCTTTTTTTAGGAAATCCTTGCAATCTTCTCCTCGGTGGGTCAATGTTCGGTGCCCCGATCTCAATATCTTGCGGAAGACCTGAGGTGACAAAGAAATAGGAGAGTGGTTCCACAGTGGAATAAATCTATGGCTTGAAGAAGATGAACAACAATCATGCGGTAAAATTGATAGTTCTCACAAGCTTCCCATGAGGAAGAAGACAAAAAACGTTGCAGGGAAAACAAAATAGCCTGAAACTGAAAGTTTGGACCCACCAAGAAACCACCTCCTCAAAGTCGAAAACTTTAGGGACACAGGTTGCACAAGAAATTCCAAAGGCCCAAATTAGTCCATTCTGGGAGGAAGGAGATGAGTAGTAGGAATATGCCTTGCACCAGTGGGAGTTCTATTCCTCATCCCCTAAGATGTTAATTGTATATCCAGAGAACAGGACAACAGTCCCACAATTGAATAATTTTTTGTCTTGAAATATATATTTGGGAGAATCAATAGATCATTTCCTTATAGTGAAAGACTTCCACCCAGAATAGACTAATTTGTACCTCTGGAATTCCTACTTTTGAGCTGCAAAGCAGCTATTGAATTCAACGTCGGTTTCTTTTCTGAAACCCCTTGTTTTGGTGTTGTCAGGACCGCCATCGTCGACCCGGGAAGTGTCGCCCATTATGGTTGATTTCAATTTGGGCACATGAGTGGGAACATTTTTTTCATTTCCATCATCCATCAGATCATCTTCTTCCATCTTGAAATCCATCGCATCAACCTTTGTGCCAACCATCAATGTAGGCGGGCAGGTTGTCTGAGCAGGCAAGGCTGCCTTGGAATGCTTTGGCTTGAAATATATCTCTCGGTGCACCAAGCGACCATCTCCTTTTTTGCTCCTGGGAGGAGGGAGATGAGTAGTAAGAATATGCCCTAGAATACTGAAACCTTTGGCCATCGTTCCCAAATTTTTTTACTGTATCTGGATAGAACTGTTGTGGAACTTCTGCCATAAGTTAACGAGAATTTTTCGTTTTCTCCAGATGATGTTTGAAATGAAAATTGGGGAGGGATAATATAACCCTCCGCAAATCTTGGTTTAATGCATATCAATGGAAGATCTGCTCGAGCCTTTCGCTGATCAATGATAATCTCCAGGGTTCATGCATAATGATTTGTTACCATTAAATCTTACTAAATGCATATTTAGAAAAAAGTACGAAGGTGGCAGTGACGACGAAGAGCGATTAAGAATTAGATATTTCGTAAATGCGCCAACTGGTTGATGCACGAAAGAGATTACATCATGTTTGAACTGAATACTTGGAAAGGATAACACTCTTCTCTGCAAATCTTGGTTTAATTCGTATTAATGACAAATATTCTCCGGCCTTCCAGACATTAATGACAATCTTAACAGCTCTTGCACGATGAGCTACTAGAATTAAAGCTTAATAATTACATATCTATAAAGAAGTATGAAGGTGGCAGGTATGGCAAAGAGCGACTAAGAATTGTGCATTTCGTCCACCCGCCAACCCGTGAAACAGATTCCAAGGAATGACCAACTATGGAAAGAGGTCGGGAGGGCTTCAAAAATAAGGTCACAAGATATACTCAAGAGACGAGAGGAGCTGATGGTCAAATTGTATGTCACAATGACAAATTTCAGCCATCAATTTGTATATCGTGGAATTTTTGGTGTTGTTTGTAGGTAGCGAAACAAGGGAAGTGCAATGTTGAGCAAGCCTGGCTAGGAACCGACTATGGTAATAGTGGCCAAGTATGCAATGGACAAGCGATTGGTCAGACTCGTGATATATAAGCATTAGACATACTCGGAACAGGGAATATTGAAGAGCTTGAAACATGGCCATAAGCTCTACTCAGGAGACATGAGGGTCTGATGGTCAAATTGTATCTACCCCAACTGTTGAATGCAAAATGCATAGCACATAATAGGAGACAATGACAGATTTCGAGGGTCAATATTTATATTGCAGAACTTCGGGTGATGTATATAAAAGCATGAGACATTCGAAAAAAGTACACATTCGAAAAAAGGACCAAGTAAACAGAAAGTGAAAGCAAACGAGATAAAGGGGAATTTTTTTGCTAATTTGTAGATCGCGGAAGTCCGGGTGTTGTCTTCAGGCGGTGGACCAATGGAAACGCAATGTTGAACCCACCTATTTGGGAACCCTCGACCCAAAAAGTTTGTTCAATATGAAACGAGGAAGCGGTTGGTTGGGTTGGTGATATAAAAGTAACAGTGTAAATCTGAAGATGTGAATCCGCCAACTCCCGCAGCTAGACATTTTCTGAAAAAATGAGTAAGTAAACAAAAAGGGAAAGCAGAGGGAAAAAAGAAAGGGGATGGCAATTTTTGGAAGCGGGAATTGGTGTAAGAAAGCCCCATTGATGGTCTTAACAGTAACTATGAATTGCATTAAACATGTGAACATGTTCTTCAATCAAGGAATAGATACAACGAGCCATGCTTATAGTTTCCAGGATCTGTTTGTATAAGAGAAGCATTGAAAAGCTACAAGAAAATCAATTTTGGGATGTTTAAGTAAAGTTATTATTCTATCAGCTTCACCGAAAGTATAACAACGAAATTTTTTAATTTTAATGTCCTCTCGTTGATATGATAGTTCCATTGGACTTCACATAGTATATATTCTTTTATTTCAAATTATTCCAAGAGATTAATTTTGCTAAGTTCATCGATCAAGGAAAAGTGCTAAAATGAGCCACATACTACATTTGCATCATAGAGCTTATATTAAAAGGAAAAGCATGTCCTCTATAGTCTTTAAGATCATAGAAAAAGTACAAATATCTTAAATGTATTATTAATTTTTCAGAACAAAACATACAACCAAGAACCAAGTAAACACCAAATGTATTGAAAGTTGAGGCACAAAGCAATGCACGAACACCAAAGGCATCAAGCAAGATCCCACAAGGTTCCATAGAGTAGTACGCATCGACCTTTGCATCAAACAATTTGATATATAAAAAAAACACATCGTGGCATTGGTTTTCTCTTACATCTGGTATATGTTCCCACGAGAAAATAACTTAGGCCATGGGATATGAACAAAAGTCTGCCAAACACAAGACAACACAAAACTAGCGGAGCTTCGCCACTGAACACTAGCTATAACCAGACCTAAAAATGGGGAGCAAGAAAGTTTTTGATTACTATTTTACAATAAATTAAGATTACTATGGATATTTTCTTTTGATAGTGACATGGTCTATCACTACCAATTTTAACAATGCCAAATTTCCAATATTATTGGAAATGCTTGATGGTTCTTCCCAGAGGAGTAATATGTTTAAACGGTTCAAAGGATGGGCCTGAGTTATTTACAATTGGATACTTTTTATGGGGTTTGCGCTCATGCTTCCCATTTCTGGACTGAACAATTTTATGTGTGTGTACATCACCAACAACTGCACCTGCCTGTATGAATTCCAATTCCTGAACTCCCCAGTCTCTATAGCAAGTTTTGAAAATCTCAAGCTCATGTTTCAATCCATGTTGAGTCCCTTTTTTTTCAATTAGGGCATCAAGAAAATGGAGATACCATACCATAAATGTATAGTTGGAAACCAATTTTTTTTTTATCCGGGTACCCAAAAAAAATGCAGAAATCTTGCCATGGCTATATAGTTGGAAAACAGTTGTCCAATTTGGGAACCCAAAAATGTGCAGACTCCTCCAACAAAGCCACAACCAGCCACCATTTTTTTTAATTTTCACACCGCAACAAATATGAAAAATTCTTACTGGGAGATGCAAAAAAACATCAAAATAACAACATCAGTTGCATTTGTAGTCAGATTCTCCTTGTTGTTTCAAGTGCACAAGAAGAGACAAAATATCTGGAAAGAGAATTTTACAGCTATATATGTAAACTATGAAGAACTCAATTCTGACAAACATTCATCTGGGTGTTGAAGAAAAATTACCGACACACATGACATATTTTCGTTTCCTGCCAACGCTTGATATGATTTTTTTTTCCAGCCGATATGCAATATTGCATTGTCCTCATTTAAGGTAAATTTTCTATGTATCTAAAAGTCGCGTAGCATGTAGACACTGTTTTCCTTTCTCTGTAGGTATGCTTCATATGACAATTCTGCTAACCTAGGAAGCACATCTTGTAACAGAGGTTGTCTAATTGTACAATGTAAGGTTGTGTTTCCCACGGTTCAGATGGAAGCATTAAGGCAATGTCTATATATGTAAGGACATTTTTTTATTTCATCGCACACAATCAACTGTATCATCACTTATGAAAGAAGAAGTAGAAGAAGGAGAGTTGCAATTGGCACATACAGGCTCAAAGGGGGTCGAGTACACATTCGCTTCAACCAAAACACCTTCAACCTGGAAACGTGAGCATAGAAGTTAATATATTGAACAATATAATATACAAATACACAAAAAAAAAACTACAAAAATTTGGTGAAGGCAATTTGTATGAGAAAAGTGAGGATGAATCTGTAGATGTATATGCACAACAGTTGTAGAGCTAGTTAGTTTCTTGAGATCCTGTACTATGTCTGCTCACAATTCTGTTACAAATGTTGCTTGGGTTGTGCGAAAGATTTTTTCTTTAACATCTCTTTTCTTTGTTATATTTTTGAAGAGCATAAGTGGAAATTGCCCTTTATGCAATTGTTGTTCCATTGACGAAAAAAAAATTGAATAGGTGTCAAACAATTGTAGCTGCAACATGGAACAGTGCAATATTTGTGTAACTTAACCGAGATACATGGACATGTGAAAGTAAAGAACAAAACTAGATATGGAGAACGATACCATTGCCTTGTCCTTGTCTAAATATCCATATTTTATATGGAGAATGTGTTGCGAGCCAAGTTTTCTCGCGAGTGTGACAGTTGTTCCAATGGTTTCGATTGGGTAAATGTCGTTGCTCTATGCAAGTTGGTTGATAGTTGTGTCTGGGATGAAACGATATTCTGAACAAATTGCAGGAATTTTTTCCACAATACTTGTTTCGTTGAGCGATATAATTTGATCAAAATCACCACAGTCATATACTATTTTGGGAAATATATTAAAATTTGTAATGGATATCCCATCACCTGGAAATATCTTTTTTGCATGTTTCTGGACAAGTTGTGTGGGAATAGTTAGTGTGACTGTGATCAGGGGCTCCTTGTCTGTCATGTCAGCACACATAATGGATATAGTTTTGTTTTCCTTGTCCAAGTAGGTGCTATAGATGACCATTATGTCCCCGATGAACACTTCTCCAATTTGGCAGATGTTCAAGACCTCTATTGATAGTATTTTGGGTTTTACAAGTTTAGACCTGGTGACATTTTTTGAACAGGAAAAGTAATGTGAATGGTAGTGTGAATTATTTTTTTGTTTTCTTTTTTCCTGGCATAAATGTACAAGTAGATGCACAACTTGGATGAACTATGGAGCCAGAGTTTTGAAACCAGACCTCTTAGTCTTCAAAACCCGTGCTATGTTCAATGTCTCCCTTTCACTTGTTGATACTTCTTGTGAACTGCAAAGTATGTGTTTTATATGACATCAACATATTCACCATGCCATAGATGAATAAATAGCTGAGGATATTTGTTTGGTAAACATATGAGGAACATAATGTATGCATCTTTACCTTTGGCCTTGTCGGTCTACTGATGTTTGGGATGATTGACTGCTCATGGCCATGTCACTAGTCCAACTTTTTCCGATGCAAGCATGTGTAGATGAACATGAGTAGGACTAAACAAGCATATGCATTGTATATTGTCCATAATTGTTCTTAATGTCACATAAAGGGTCGAAGGAGATGGAATAAGAAATAGGGTGTCAAGGGATATCAGGAAACATGAGGACTCGAGGGTCAAATTGTATGGCTCAGATTTTTTGACTGAAAAAATGTGTAACAGTAAATAGGGTGTAATGGTGGGGTACGACGACCAATCTGTATATCATAGAACCTCTGAAGCTAGAGGCACAATCTTGAACCCGCCAGCCAAGGAACCCATGATCGACAAAGTGGGTAAGTATGGAATAAGGTAGAAGCATGACCATAAATGTGAACCCGTGAGTCCGCCAACCCGTGTACCAAAGCATTTTGGAAATACAACTAAGCAAAGCAATCAGAAATCAAAAGTAGACGAGAAAAGTTAAGTATAGAAGAGGGAAAAAAAAGGATAATAGAAAATGGAAAAATTAGAAATGGGGAGGGCACAAAGGCCCATTGTTTCCAAATCATCATTTTCTAGTCCAATATTATATGCTCCCACCCATTTTGTATGTTTAATTTACTAGCACACTTGGTACACCTTTTTGAAGATTGTACCATAGACCCCTCTACTGTCACATATAAGAATTCATCTTCCTGTCCAACCAATTTATTTCTTTCAAGGTAGCAACGCCGAACATACAGTGGACATGAAGGCAAGTTAGTATGCAGAAAGACATGTAAAAGAAAGAAATACAGTTCTATTTATTTCAATGTAGCATCAAAGAGAATACAATTCACATGAGAATAAGCAAAAAGATACGTAGTATATACATACAACAAAAAAAGGTGCAAAGCAATAGAACAAGTAGAACAAATACACCGACAATAAATGAAATATTAAACACTGAAATATGAAATAAGAGTATAGGTATGCACCTCTGTAACTCCTTTGCTACATTCACACCAAAGAGTCCATCGTCCTCTTCAGCCACTATGTTTGTTTAAATGTAGCAATGCATGAAAAATACAATGGACATGAAGGAAGTTAGTATGAAGGAAGACATGTAAAAAAAAAAAAAACAGAGTTCGGATTTTTTCAATGTAGCGGCACAGGAAATATAAAGGACATGAAGATAAGTTATTATGTAGTAAGGTATGCAATATCTACATACAATAAACTAGGTGAACACATATACATATAATAAATGAAATACAGAACAACGGAATATGAAATAACAGTACAAGCATGTACCTTTCTATATCCTCATCCACCGTTGTAGTTAAGACTCCTTCGTTTTCTCCAGCTATTTTTTTTGTTTGAATGTGGGAATGCACAAAATACAATGAACATGAATGGAAGCTGGTATGCAACAGAGAACAAGTAATATGTACATACAGTAAATGAGAATCAACGAATAGAATAAAAGATAGTTAGAAACATGAAACTTTGCTTTTCTCCATCCATGGTTGTAAATATATAAAGTTTTTTCCTTCCCAAAATATATTACAAGCCACAAAACATTAAGAAATTGCATGGCCATAGCTAAATGATTTTGGTTTTCTATGGCAAAGTATCCATATATGCTTCCAGACATGGAAATATAATTTTGTAGTATCTTTGGTGTACATATCATATCTCAAGTACAAGACAAATTGTTTCCTGGTCACACCAGTCTGTGTAGAGGATAAAGAGGTTGTATTGTGATATGGGCACATTTCACCATATATGGTTAATAAGTGTGTTTTGTAGATGTTTTATCTTAACAAAAAGACAACGGATATTGTAATTGCACATGTAGTTGTCCAATTATTTTTTATGACACTATTTTGTATCATGTCAACACTGAAGTATCAACAAAATTTTACTGCAGAACAAGCTGGCACGGAACAAGTGCTAGATATCGACTTTGCTAGACACGACATACAATAGAACCGCAGGTCCACTCGCGGGTGCAGGACCTGAACACTGCTAAGTGCAAAAAAAACAAAAATAGCTCCAACTGTCAGCGCAGGACCCCAACCCTGCAAAGCCGAAGTAAACAAAAGAAAACAACAAGAAACAAACCAACGAGAAAGCACGAATAGGCCCAACTGCATCCCCAGGGCTCCAAACTCGTAAACTTGAGTCAAACAAAAACAAGCAGCAACCGACGAACCAACGAACAAGCAACAACCACCGAACCAGTAAACAACATATGTATCTCCAGTGATTACCAAACTGCAGGCTAAGAATAGAAGGAACCGGAAACATATGACGAGCATTCCAGTAGAAATAAGAAAACATTCTTACTTGCAAACTGCAAACACTGAACAACAAAGAAGGAATATAAAATTAAATTATGGAATCGAAACTTACTTCGAAACGATGAATGACATAATCATAGGTCGAATTGTGGGTGCAACACTAAGACCCCAGAAAGTAAAAAAAAATTAGATCCAACTGCGAATGCAGGACCCCAACCCTGGAAAATTGAAGTAAACAAAAGCAAGCAACAAGCACCAACAGGTCCAATCGCAAGCGCATGTCCCCAACCTTGCAAAGTTGAACCAAACAACAACAAGCAACAACCGACGAACCAGAGAAGAAGAAGCACCCACCGAACCACTAAAAAATGTATGTAGCTTCAACGATGACCAAATTTCCTTCCAAGCCTAGAAGAAGTATGAAACATGCAATGCTTATTCAACTGGCAGTGGACAACAATATTGTCCAAATTCACTGCAACATTGTATGGAAAATTTTGAGGAAAAATGTACTCCGAGAAGCCTATTTAGGTAAACATTTAAGGTTGTTAGGCTGTCTAAGGGTCACGTGGTATGCAAACATTTAAGTTGTCAGGCATGTTTCAGGACTTCGCGCTATGTAAATATTTAAGTTGTCAGGCCTATTCAAGCACCTCAAAAAACATGTCAATGATCTAAACCTTCGGTATGAAAACATTTCAATACAAATACAAAGGACTAATAATAATAGTAAAAGTACATATTAATATGCGATCACTATAGTCCCTCTACGCATTCGACATGGACCAATAATAAAAAAAACATTAAAAAACAACGTCCATGCTCAAAACTTTCGGTTTGTAAACATTTCAGTAAAAATGTAATAAAAATTAAAAAGGAGCGTCTAAGCTCAAAACTTTGGATATCTACACATTTACAACATTGGAAACATCGAAGCTAGCAATAAGACCTCAAATATATTCTCCAATGAGACGATGGCATATAAAAAAAAAAATTATATATATATAATAATGTTTTTACTTATATAGTACGAACAATACAGATGATGCAAAAATTTATAGTGAAAGGACATATTAATATGAAGTCAACGAATTATCGATCGCTATAGTCCCTCTATGCCTTCGACAGGGACTAATAAGATAGGCAAATCCTTGTGGATTTTCATTGATGTCTCATCTCTTCTCTTGAATGGGTGTTTTTGTTTTCTCTAATGTGCAATATGGTTCCTAAAGAATAATATGTTGTTCAAATATCTCAATGAAGAAATGGTTTATGTCCTACTAGATTAGTACTCAAAATACTTAAACAATTATTCTTATAATTAGTCGATGACTCTTGAAGCACATATTGAGCCTCAATGACCGCAATAACTTTTGTTGCACAAAACACATCTGTTTGTGGCAATGTTTGGACATTATTTGAATGGAATTTTCTATGATGGGCCCAAGCCTTTCTCCATGGTACCTCTCTAGAAAATAAAAAAATCAGTATACTTATCATAAAGATCATGCATCTTTATTTATTTTAGTACTTCAGTGCTCATAAGTTTCTTTCAAAGTTATGGGTGCATTTTAAGTCATTATACTCTTCCAACATTTTTCCATTCATAGTCTCAATGTAATCCATATATTTTTTCGAAGATGGATCCAATGGCATAGAAATTCTCTGATCTGACATTTCAATGGGTTATATAGAGGTGTCACAATCCAGGTTTTTCTCAAGCTACTTAGCACCATTACAATATAGGGTTTGTGTTTGATAGGATGACAAAAGAAAAGTTTGTATCATCTTGTATATCAAAAATGACAAAGAAATCTTTAAAATTCATCCAAAAGGCACGAGATCCATAAAATGTGAAGGGAAACCATCTTGTTCGATAGTGAGCAAACTACCTATTCCTTGTGCCTTATGTCTACTTTGGACCACCCTTTAGTTTCATGTCATAATTAGAAGATCCACATAGATTAGACACATTTCAAAGCACCCCATTATCATTTTTCTATAGAATCGTGGCTAACCACTGATTTCAATGACACTGGTCATAGCTTGGATTTCATAATACTCCCTCTCACCTAGCTTCCTTGTGCCCACTGACTTACTCTAGGTTTTTCACAACATCGCCAACTTCGTGGTCCCTCCAGTATACACTCTTATATGTTTATAATGAGCTCTCGATGTATTAGTGGGTCATTTTTCCTTGATCCCCTAAACTCTACAGAGAGGTTGGTACTTTTACACTTACCATCACTATTGCAGAAGCTTTGCTTGGATTATTCCTTTCATTTCAAACATCATTTATAGTGGGTGTCTTTGGAGATCTTGATCCACTCCTTGTTTCTCCACCTAGATCAATGTAGCCATCAACTTAGCTTCTCAGCCCCTCCACATATATTTCTCGCCAAGTTGTCCTATTCTTTGGGCTTTGTTGATACCATCCATCATTTTGCTACTACCAATCTCCACATTATACCACAACTCTACATCACTTTTCTTCAACATATTTACACATATCAAAGAGGTGCATGATACAACATGTGCATGGTGTTTTTATTGATATTTTGCAAGGATTTACTTAAAAGGAAAAGCACCAAACACATTACTAGATGTAGACCTCCAATTTAGGTATCTCCAGTCACTTGTTAAAGTGTTTTATTTAGGGTTTTAGTTTTGTGGCTCTACATATCATCCATATTGGACCATTGTTGAAGGAACGAGCCTAGCCCTCCATTTTGTTCAAACTATATGACATATTCATATAGAGGGAAGTTTATTTGGATGAACAAACATTCCAAAATCTTTGCTTCTCCCACATGTAGCATCTATGGATATCCAATGATAGTTTTTATTTTCACACAATGATACATTATCTAGAGATTTTCGTGGCACATGTTGTGAAAAAGAACTATGTATGTTTTTGGAAATACTAAGCATGTGATGTTGAATATTATTACAAGCTTGTTTTTGAAACGTAGTATAATGAAAATGGCATGAACATCTCCTTGAACCCTAGCTGAAAAAGGGTTGCATTATTCTGCTCATTACAATTCCACATAGATCAACACAACCATTTCTTTGGGTGATCTATAACTATCAGGCGAATTCAAACTATAACCAAATGTGATCCTATGATAGATATTTTGGTGCTATATAGATCTAGTTCTCCTAGTTATATGCACCAGATCTAGTTTCAACTCTCTCTCCATGCCCTCCTAGCCCCATTTTGCTACAACATTGTCACGTTAAGGATTGAAGATCAAAGACCACGATTGTGTAGATTGGGACTCATGTCATTGTTTACAATGGATCCATGTTAGCACTCTTCTTCAACTATAGATAAATATATCACAGAACTAATCCAAGTACTCGTTGATATTAATACATGATATGCCTCACACTTCTCCTTTTCAACTACATACCAACATATCTCTTCTAGAATATGATAGAAGGATGAATGTAGAACTTTTCGACTCTTGGATACAAATTCTACATTTTTATTTTCATGCATGCCCTACTAGAAAGGATGATCAATGCTTGCTTCTTTCTAGGATTCATCTTTTTGGTATCACCCAAACTTGGTGGCAATCTCATGTTACAAAAATTTATGTTCACTACTCTCCACAACATATTGCCACTTGGGATGCATTTTTCCAAGCTCTCAAAGGACACTTTTACCCTCCAAGGTATATTTAGAATTTGATGTATCTGTGGTTACAACTTTTTCAACAACCATGTTAGAGCATCCATAAATACATTTCCATTTTCTCTAAGCTTTGTCTTCAATTCAAGATTAAAGAATTAGAAGAGGTACATGTCCTTAATTTCATTTTTTGGTTATTAGTTTATTTTCACCATGAAGTTACCTTATTTGATAGTTCTAAACTAGATAAGGATTCTATCCTTTCTCTAGCTATGGAACAAAAACTAACTCACCAAATCCCTCTACCGTATTATGCTCCTCCTCCAACTACATCTCCCTCCCCCATTGATTAATAGTGCCACATGTTGTTCCTCAGGTTGGTCCTAGCTAGGGAATAATGTCAAGGCACCCTATAGAGGAAAATAACCTCCCCATTTTACATTGAACTGAAAGAATCCAACAACCAAAGGGGGTAACCCTCAAATAAGGATGTTTTAATTGATATTTTCTTTAATAAATTGAAGAAAAATATTTTTTTATTATTATTATCAAACATTCAAACTTATCATGCAAACTTGAAGTAAAGATTGGAGAAGTTATGTTATAAATATTTCGAGACTTTAATAGTTTATTTTGTTGCATGAGGGCACCATACTCCCATTCAATTTATTTTTAGAGAGTTATAGAATAAGAAAAAGTAAATAATAAAGAAAAATAAAATTTCCTTCAAAGTAATACTACTCAAGGCCAATATTGTTTCAAAGAAAATGTTCCATCAAGTATGCTCATAATATACACTCTTTCACACGTGAGATTATAGACATGTATATAATATATGACATATTATAACCTTTTAGTTACACTTCCATGCACATTCATACTCATCTGTATTTTCAACACAATTTAGTAATAAATTGTAAGTTTTAAACATGTGAAGTAAAGCAATGCATACAGATTCTTAAGCAAAACATAAATTAATCAATGACTCATACACATAGTACACAGAGATTTATGTTGGAAACCCTTAACTGGGAGAAAACCATCCTTCCTTGGTTCCACACCTTTCAACTCTTCATTGTATTAATTTCACCATTCACCATACAATATATACAATTAGATATCATTTTCGGGATTAACTGTGTAGGGTAAGTCATTAATCTATGACCCATATCCATGAGTATTAGTCGCAACTGACCAATAATTCTCATCCATGAGTATTAGTTGCACTTCGGAATCCCCTCTATGATTAAATATATACAATATTTTAGGTATTATGTAGCTATCAAAACCCTAATCCATTAATCCGGGATTAATTTAGAAAACTGCTAAAAATATCAAAATCCACTAAAATAGAAAAAACCACAAATCGTCAAACGCAGTTGTTGAATCTGACGTGCCCACACACACACATGAAAATAATATAACACATACCCAACATAAATAACATGAATCATCAATATGAATATAAAGATGTATCCTACTATTAGTTAAGATTTATAAACACTCATTCCAAGAATCATCATGTGAAAACTTGAATGTAAATATTGATATATTAAAACTCTTATAAATGTAGATAAAGATATTGAAATCAATTCTCTGAAAAATTTCTTGACTCAAAGTTGAAGCCTTTATTGAAATGTTTAAATCAACCAAACAAAATAAATACAAAAGAAGCTTATAGAATATTGATTAAACAGGGGATGAATCTTATGAAACTCAGAAGGACCATTAAACCCAAAAACTTTTAAAACAAATTTTCTCCTCCCAATGATTGATATCTCTAACAGATGCATGTTCTCTTTTTAGTCGAAGTCTCAATGTGATATTCTTGAATTTTTTACTTTTATTTCTTGAACCTCGACCATTTTTTGTTTGACTAATGGTTTCCAAAAATAGTAGAGAGTGGAACTCAAAATTTTTGGGAAATAGTTATTCCCTCAAAATGTTAAGCCTGGAAAATATGTGACTTGTCTATCCAGTCATATATTCTTCTTTTTCCCTTGTTGAGGTTGACTTTGAAGCAACTTGGGGCACTTCCTTTGTTTTTGGATTATTTCTCTTAACTTGGTTATTAAATTCCATTCATTTCCTTCGGAGATACTTAAAATACTCCATTTTCCTTGCAACAATATCCAACTCCATGAAAACATCAAAAGATATAGGTGGTGGACTCTGATGCAAATTTGTAATAGTACCTAAAAGTTTGAAATCAATTGAAATTTTATCAAATCATTTTCCTTCAAGAGGGTGAGTAACATCTTTAAATTGTTCAATATTGTTTATTTGTTTAAGTAAGGAATCATTATATGCCTCAACATTGAAAAACCAATTTTCAGGAGTCCATGGGGGAGGTAGTATCGATTCAATTGTTATTTTAAATTCATCCATGAAGGCTTGAACAAATTGACCAACTACATTCCCTTTATTCTAAGCTAACACCAGAAGAGGTTTGTCTTGCTGATCAATTTTATTTAACCCTAAATTCTCAAAATGGGTAAATTGGAAATAAATCATGAGGTAAATTAAGTAGAATTGAGATCTAAAGCATTTAAAAGAAGAAAATTGAACAAATTGATCATATATGACATCAAACAAATATTTGGCATAGTTGAACCTTTATGAATGTGTTATCTTGAAAATAAACCCTAAGATTGTGTCATCCACTATAGAATCATTATCATATCCCATTATCAAACAAGACATTATAATGATTTCTCTAAATACTTATGAGAAAATTGTTGCTGAAAGAGGTAGGGTTAACTCAAGCATATTGAAATTTTATGGTAATAGTTACTAAGCACCAATGCGTATATTATATGTAAATCATCAGTGCATATCGTAATCATGTGCACTATAATATTTTGAAATGATAAATATAATCATAAGTTATGTCGTTTAAAGTAACGATGCTTTTTCACAACTTTTAGTATCGATGTTGCAATGTAATTGATAGGCTGATGCGTACGGATCATAAAAACGCATCAATGTCTATTTTATGGCACACATCGTTTAGTGAGTTCAAAAGAATACAATGCACTGGTATGTGTATTTTTTAATTAATTGTTTTTTTTTACAAATTTTCAATTAATCACCTTAAAATCAAATATTTTTAATAATAATATTTATCTTTAGATTTTTGTTATTGCATTTATATATAATGATTTCATTAATGCGTTATCCAATAGATTACACCTCTGTTATTTGTAACAGTGTAAATCATCCATATATTAATTAATCATTAACAAAACATTTTACAACATTCGACAATGCAATAAAATAAGAAACTTGTTTTATTATATATGAATCAAAGACCCATCATCATACAAAATGGGACAATGTAAAGGTCCACAATAATAAAAATGCAACCAATATGTAATTGTTACACTTATTGGTAACCTATCGACATCCAATTGGGACAATATGTCCAAGAAATTAAACAAAATGTCCATATATAATTGTTACACTTATTGGTAACATGTCCTCATGCAATTGGAACAATATGTCAAGTACATTAAACAAAATCCTTGATTTTCACAGACAGATATTCCAAAACATACAACTCATAGTAACATTCAATTATATTGATTTCCATTAATCACTTGAACTATTTTCATTGCTTGGGCTTCGTGCATGCCTAATATCTACATCATTTGTAAACGATATTGTACTTTGGTTATTTAACCTAATGTTTTCTTCATCGACATGTTTTTGATGTTCTGCCTCTGCATTTTCCATCTCCAAACATAGAAATAAAGTGTAATAAATATATCTACATTTATATAGTAGAATATATGTGATTGGGTACATAAAAAAATGTACCATAGTAGTCATTGTTTCATAAAAATTACACATTGTTTTGAAGCCATGCTACATGCCTTCTCTCAAAATCTCTTATGTTGGTTGCACTCCATACTTTGCTTCCTGCATATTTAATATGACATGACAAAGCCTAGTCGATATAATTAATATAAAGGTTTCTTGTTGTTCTAGTAATTATAAAATGGGAGAAGTTAAGCAACATATCTACTTACAAATTATTCAATTAAACCTTGATACTTCAACATATACTCACAATCCACAACAAAGTTTCATGTTGAAACTAATTGTAAATAAATGGGGGTCCTGATCGCAGGTTTCTTCTGCTGTGGATAGGGTTTGTCCTAGTTACGCCTACTTTTGGTTTCCCCCCGTCATGCTCAAAATTCTCATCATTGGTGTGCATGTTCCATGTGGGCACTCAATCCAAGCCTCCCTTTTTCATCGCCTACTTCTTGTTTATCTCTTCATTGTCTACTATGAAATCATGTTGATGCAGTGCATAATTCATGTGGTTGATCTGGATCCAAGTCGTCCTTTGTCACTACATGTGATCGGGTGAAGGTTTTCCTCTCTATCGTTCTGGCAGAACTAGATATTTGGTTCTTCAATGATGGGTGTTGAATCCTCTGGTGATATAGATGAATTGCATGCTCTTGTCCATTCTTTGAACCCCCAGAACAAAATATCACCTCAATCTAGTCGATTTGTCAAATGATATAAAGATATTCTGCATCTAGAATTCTCATCCCTGGAACCTCGAAGATCAACTCTCATTTTTGGTGAATGTGCTCTGGTGGGAAAGTTCATTAGTCTATGGCCAAGTCCAAAGGCTGTGGAAACCTAGGTATTGGATCATTGGTGCCTTAAGATCAAAGGCTCGGTAAGATCTTTTGTTGTAGGGCAAGGTTATTTCATTTTTTCTTTTTCCAACAAATCGGAGAGGGATATAATATTCCACTCTGGCCCATATTTTATGGGTTCTAGGGGTATGTTTCTCTCCCCATGGTCTTTATACTTCAACCTAGAAGCTGAAATCTCTGCAACCCCGATGTGGGTAACACTTCCTTATCTTCCTCTTATTTTTTTGGAAGAGAACTATATTAGAGCCATTGGGAATAAATTGGGCATATACATTGATTGGGATGAGCCAAAAGGAAACCATTATTCCTATGTGAGAATCTGTGTGGAGGTGGATTTGGAGAAGGGTTTTCCAGAGGAAATGTAAATCAAAATTGATGAGTGAAGTTTTCGACATCCTCTTGGCTACGAGAAAATTCCATTCAAGTGCGATGTTTTTCATGATCATGGACACTTTGCTAAAAATTACCCAAAAATGCAGCCATCTCAGTCGCCCCCAATAAAAGAAGCTGAGTTTAAAATGGTCATAGGTAAATGTAGGAACCCACAACGTAAGGGGTCGCCCCAACCAAGAAAATGTCAAGATAATTTGCAAAATAATCATTTCAGAGCCCTTGAAAATCTAGGTGATGTAGAAAATATCTGAGAACATGGGAAGGACCCGAGATCTCACCCTTCCACAGGTTTTTCCCATTCTCTAGAGGAGCCAAAAATCAGTCCAAAAGAATACAAGAAGGAAGATGCTTCAATAGAAGAAGAAAGAGAGGACCACTGAGAAGTCGAGGAAAAAGATGGAGAAGCTAGCGAGGTGGATGAAGAAGAAGTTGTCGAAGATTGCATGGAACCAGAGGAGGAAGAAGTGGAAGTTGTAGAAGTAAAAGAAACAAAAAAAAAATCAGGTCATGGGAATACAATTCCAAAAGCGCTATCTCATTCTCAACCCACCAAACCTTTTTTCTTTTGTTGATGCTTTGAAGACTTCTGCACCAAACCCCTCCCCCCCTCTTACAAGGGAAAGGAGATCTAAAAAGGAACAACCAATTCGCAGAGCAAGAAAGAATAATAGTTCGGTAAATGAGGCATTTGATATTTTTCATCCATGTTGGCATCCAAGCGGGGTTAAATAAAGTTCCAGACATTAATCTATTGTTTCTATGTAAATATTTGTAATCAGTTTGTCAAAATATATTCGTGTTCATAAAAATCTGGTATACGAAATAAGAAAGTGTTTGTTTTCACCTCCATATGTGACAAAAGGTTGAAGCACACTGAATTATTTACACTATGTAGCAAGAGAATTTTTACTCTCTTGAACTCCATGTATCTCCTTTGTTGTTTCATCTTTGCTGCAACTTCATTTTGAATAAAACTCTAATTGTTTTTGTTAAAAAAAAACATATACTCAATACCCATACTTAACACAATGTGGATCAATTCTTCATTTGTATTTTCTTTGTATCTTAGTACCTATTTAAATACATCCATGGATGAGTGTAAATTAGCTATTTAAATATAAAGATCAAAAGAAATATGAAATCTTAAGTAAGGTCGAAAATGTAAGTACTCGCAAACTTTGCCATGATCCCTTTTCTTCCTCGTCATCTTGTCTTATATGTTGAATGAGTTCCATTTTTTTTCTGCAACAAAACAATTGAACATTATTGTTTCATGCAATAATTAAATTTGATGTACATAAAAAAATAAATCAATGATTGCATACCTCTGATGCACGTTGTTGTTGGGATGGCTCCTCCTGTGCTGCAATAATGTTCATTTCTTTTACCATCTCTTTGTACACTTTTTTGGACATCCCTACTGACATGTATTGGTTTTACCCTCATTTATCTCTTGGAATTTGCATAATCTTCCCAAAAAATGAAAAGTACAATCATTTTTTTTAAATCTACATAAAATATATATAGCAAAAAAAATAATTTGGTAATTTTTGGGAGATATTATAGAAAAACATGTTTAGTAATAATACTTTTTAAATGATCTGGAAATGATTCTCGTAGTTTATATATAACCTAATTCTTGTAGTCAATGGGTTGATTTTTTTTTTGTAAGTGTAATGTGCATATATACGTTCTTTCAAAGTATATAAGTGTAATGTTCACAACACCACTCTAGACGAACTGAGGACCAAGTCATCATGATTTACTTCCTTCATAGTTTTTATCTTCTTAGGATGACATTTTGTTCCCTCACTATCAGTTCCTGCACAACATTATGTGAAATCGAGTGTCTAAAACATTTCAACAATTAATGCTAAGAAATTAATTTTTAGTAAAAATTCAAAGAAAAACTTCATGTTGATTACCTTTTGATCCACCTAATTCCTCTATTTGCAACATTTCCATAAATATTTCACGCTCTTTTTCACTCATATTGCTAACAATCTTATCAAGTTTCTTCAATTTTTTTCTCTACATGACATGCCTTAACCAATACATGTCATTAATTTAAACCTACAACTACTTTAAATATATTAATTTTTAAATAAAACTTAAAGAACTTGCCTTATTTTTTTGTTGGGATAAGCTACCATTGTGCTCACTACAATAAGTTGTTTTTCTTTTACTTGTATTGGCCATCTTCTATAAATAAATAAAAAAAACAAGAATCATCAGAGATAGAAATTATGAAATATTTTTTACAAAATAAGATTTTGGTGCGTATAAGAAAATAATATCCAATGATGCCTTAAACATATGTATATGTATCGATATATGATTAACATGCCATTACAAAATCAAAAAGCGTTTTGTTTACAAATTGTTATACTCACGCGATGCTCTATAAAGTAATAGAAGCATCGATTACTCGTTATTGTTTATTGCACAATGTCGAACCCGTGAAAAAATTTAAAACATGTGCTTTCGGTATTAAAAACAATGTTATTTACATTTTAAACTTAACAATGATATTGACAATAACATGCACACCTGTGTGTTATTCATGTACAATGCACATCGCTAACCGTGAAAACATTTTTTTAAGAGATTGAGATCCAATGTAATGAGTGGTCCCATTGCAATGGATACCAAACGTGCCATATACAAGTAAATAAACCCCATAAAAATATGTCTTTTTTTTTAATCTCCTTGTGAAATATAGAGAGGGAAACCAAGAGAAACAACAAAAAAGTTAGGGCTTCCAATACGAAAGGTAATTATGCAACCCTTTTAGTTTTTTGAGAAAGCACTGAAAATTGTTTGAATCAAATAGGGGAAAGATTTTGATGATCAATATAATGAAATCATATACCTAAAATTTATCCTCTACAGATTTGTATGTGACCTACGGTGATCCCTTACAAATTTGGCTCTTCAAAAAAATCTATTCACTCTAAAATCTTTGTTGGTAAATATCTCTTGCATAAATATCCCCTCTAAATTTTGGCAAAAGAATGAAATAAGGATTAGAGTTTTCATTTATAAATACAAACATTTAGAAAAATGAAATTCCCGCTCGTTTTTTCCTTGCATATTTCGGTGCATTCATGATAAACACACTCGTTTTTTTTTGTAACTTAATTTTTCGCTGCAGTGTATAGTTTAAAGTGTACCAGTGTGATTTTTACATAAAAACACATCGAAAAACAATTTAATTGACAAAATAAAAATGCAAACCTCTACAATGAAAATTTTGCAGAGGTTTTTCTTTGTAGAGCCAAAAATGGAGGTCACTCTTCAGTGCCTCTCATAATTAAGCACATCGGCTCCTTAGAAAATAATCAAGCACACTGATAACTTTTAAAATCCATTCAAAATTCTATTTGTAGTGAGATTTTTGTATGCTTCCCAAACTTTATTTTAAGAATTTATTCGTGTATTGATGACGGTTTTGGCTCAAGTGTAGGAAAAAATGTCATAATATAAAATGGGCAATTTTTATGATTCCATATCATTCCATATCGTTGCAAGTTCTTCAAGTTCTCCACTATCATTTGCAATAAGTCTAGATTTTATTTATAATTGATTTATCTGATTAATTTATGTTATTTATGCATGTGCATTTGGATAATTTTTCATTGAATTTGTAGGATCATGATTTAGGATTAAGTTTGAATGCGCAAGATATTCCACTAGTCCAAAAATGCCACAAGCTCTTATCATGAGAAAGATACCACAAATAGATGTTTGATGAAAATGGACAACTACTTTACCCTATAAATTGTAACATGCAATCTTCCAGCGACCAGCTTGGTTCAATGGTATTAAACAATGAATTTGATCTCTTTTATGACACCCCAATAGTATGTGGTTGTTCGAAATGTAAAGGGTTGAAGGCCCAATAAATTTAAGGATGAAGTATGGATCCTACGATTGAGCATAGACATGGATGGAGTTAACCTGTATTCCTTGCAAAACACCAACTATTATGTTTGTCCAGTGGTAGTGATCCATAAAAATTCCCCCCCATGGATGTCCATGAAGAATAAACATCTTATGTTGGCCCTTATAGTCATGTGTATAAGACAAGTGAAGAGAATGGATGTCCACCTCCAACCATTGATCGATGGATTTGAGTAATTATATACATGTATATGATATATCAAGACCCATCCCAATGGAGAGTTCTTTTACATTGTATGGCATATGTGCATACACAATGCATGATTACCCACGACTAGAAGTAATGTTAATTGATTTGTTTATATATTTAATGTTATTTGGCATACTTAATTTGGTGCAACTATCTTTTTGACACTAACGTGCTTTGTATACAATAACATCGTAAATATTCTAACAAAAGGGTATCATGGATGTAAATGTTGTGGACCTTCTATAAAAACTATGTGGTTCGACCACCTATGAAAGATGGTGTACAACTACTCGAGGGTATTCCTACCAGAATACCACCCTTACAAAAGAGTTCATGAGTGTATTCGGTAATGTGTCCATCCTGAAAATGGATATAATACAGGTTCCTTGCTCTAATCCCATAACTTCTTTTGAAAGTTCATCGACCATCTTATTCCTATCCATGTATATGTGATACAAAGAGAGATATGTTAGAAAGTTGTTATTTGGAGTTGTACATTGTCATATAGTGGTTTTAAAGGTGAAATTCTTGATTGTAGCTTCCTTTTGTAACCATTGGATAACTAGGAGTGAGTCACCAAATATTTGAATTTGTGACAGACCAAACTCTTGAACCAACATAAGAATTAATTTGAGAGCCAACAATTCACAGTAGTCATTAGTTTCCTAACCTATCCCAAGTTTGAAATAAATGCAGTGATTTCAAGAAAATTATAAATTCTCCTTGAGCCTCCTTGCACCATCAAAGTATGCCCATGGTATATCCTTGTTGATTACTTCTTCTTTTAGCTCATGCTTGTTTTGTTTATCATGGGGATGTGGATAAGAATTTAATATTTTTAGTGGTTGGATCACGCATTTGAGAGGTAGAGTCTCCTTTCCTTCAAATAGTTTCAATTTCATGGCTAGTCATACTCCCCAAGATATGTTAAGAGGAAAGGCTATAATCTTTGTATCGTTTTTTGTATACGATAATTTGAATGTTTCTTATATATTTTCACCTTCCCATTCATTTCTTATCCCTATTATACTTTCCACCTCTTTCCACGCATGTTTCGTTTATGGGTAGGCCATAATTAATTGGTCAATGGTTTCTTCTACTTGTTGGCATAGGATGCACCGACCTAGACCATTGAAAATTTTCTTCTCTAGTACCTCCCAAGTGGGAGCCCTATTATTTAAATTATGATAGAGGTCCTCAATGTTGTCCTTATAAGATAAGATATTTAATTCACTATTTAAATCATTTAAGAAAATATTAGCTTTACTTTTGTTAAAAAGAAAGTGACTTTGAGTATCAAAATTTTCTTCAATGGAGATTTTGTGCATAACAAAGTTTAGAGTTAGGGTTAAAGTTCTATAATAAAAGTTGGGTTCATGGTCATTTAAAAGGTCAAAAATTACTATTTTGTTGTATATGGATATCACATATCACATAATCCATGACACTGCTTCCCAACCCATATGTGTGTGTGCGTGTGTTTTATTTTCAAAACAATATGTAAAAAAAATCAAAGTTGTGTTTTATTTTATTTTTTAATTTTATTTAAACATCTTGAGAAAGCTTGATTATAATTTTTAACTAGTATTAAAATTGTTTTTTTGCAATTTTTCATTTTAATGTCATAAAAGGAGACTACATTGGTTATGAGAAACTACTCGATGTTTCAATCGCAAAGTAGGGATCATCCTCAAGAGTTTTAATAGTTCAGGTGAATGGTTTGTTTAATGTAAAATATTAATAGTAATAACCATATCTAAAGATATCAGTGACCATATAGTGATTAGGGTTATTGTTATTAATTTTTAGCTTTTGAAGGATGGGTTTCCACGTCTTTATTAGCTTTAGACCTTCACCTCTGTTCAAATTGTTCTCATTTAATTTGATTTCCATAGCCTCACATATCTTTATTTTTCCATAGTGATCCATTCTTGCAATGATCTTTGTATCTTTTACGCATATATGGTGACCTGTATTGTGGGAATGTTTAACCAAGGTTAATTTCTTAATTATATTATGCCTTGGGTCTACACAATGTTCACTTAATCTTATTTGGATTGACCTCCCGGTTTCCCCAATTTATTGTTTGCCACAAGAGAAAGGTATTGAATATACACTTTTTTTTCCTTTTTGGATCGATAAAATCCTTGGCATGATCTAGTAAATTATTTATTGTGTTAAGGGGTGAGAACAAGACCCAAATGTTTCCCTTCTTTAGAATCTTTGCAATATTTTAAATTGTACCTTTTATGTAAGGAAGGATTATTGATTTCCCTTCTTTATTCTCATCAATAATTTTGGCCTTAGATCTCCTCTTTGTTCTTATAACAGCCTTATCGAGATAAGATAAGACTATGTTGTGTTAATCAGGAAAGCAAGACCACCAAGAAGCAACCTAACAAGGGAAGAAGTTATTACACTAAGAAATCTAAAAAAAAAAAAGAGCATTCTCATTCTAAGAGTTGACAAGATAAATGCCACAGTGATAATAAACAAAGTAGACTATAGCAACAAAATGAATGAGCATCTTTCTAGTGGCAGATACAGAAAACTAAATGGAGATCCAACTAATAGAATTATCAAAGAAGTCTCCTCAACAATAAACAACTCTTCACGTGACATGGATATTAAACAAAAACTTCTTACTAAAAATACTATTATGCCAAGAATCTATGGATTGCCAAAAGTACATAAGGAAAATATGCCTTTAAGACCAATAGTCAACACTATTGGCTCACCCAAATAAAATTGGCCAAGTTCCTTGCAATCAAATTTAAAATCTTGGTGGAACAGACATGATCCTTTGTCAAAAATTCCACACCTCTAATTGAAGACATTCATGATAAAAGGTTGGATGAGGAGGATATTCTTCTAAGTTTTGACATGGTTTCTTTTTTTAACAAAAATCCTAATAGATGATGAAATAAAAACCATAAGATAAATCACTAATGAGGACACAACCAAACTAGTGGAAGTTTGCTTGAAAGAATTATCTGTAAACAAATAGAAGGAGTGACAATGGGTTCTCCCTTGTCTCCAGTAGTTGTGAATCTATATTTGGAAAATTTTGAAAAGAAATCTATCGATTCCTACCATAAAAAGACCAAAATGTGGAGAAGATATGTTCATGATACTCACATAATTTGGCCACATGGAAGAGATAGTTTAACAAGTTTCTTGGAACATCTAAATAACCAATCCGAAAGCATAAAGTTCACAATGGAACTTGAAGAAAATAAAAGAACTCATTTCCTACATATCCTAATATCCAAAAAGGAGGATGGCTCTTTATCACACCAAGTCTATTGAAAAAAGACTCATATTGATCGTTACTTACATGTGAACTCTCATCACCACCCGGTGCAAAAATGTGGAATCATCAATATCGTAGTCACCCGAGCTTTTAGAATACCAGACAAGGAACACATTGAACAAGAACTGAAACACCTAGAAAATGTATTCAAAGAAAATGGATATAGTAAGAAAGAGTTCGATAAGGTTGTTATAAGAACAAAGAGGAGATCTAATACCAGAAGTATTGATGAGAATAAACAAGGAAAATCAATAAGTCTTCCTTACATAAAAGGTACAACTGACAAGTTTGAAAATATTTTGAAGAATGGAAACATTAAGGTCTCATTCTCACCCCCTAACACAATAAAGAATTTACTAGATCATGCCAAGGATTCTATCGATCCAAAAAAAGAAAAAAATGTGTATAGTCAATACCTTTCTCTTGTGGAAAATGGTACATCGGGAAACCGAGAGGTCAATCCAAATAAGATTAAGTGAACATTGCGTAGACCTGAGGCACAACAGAATTAATAAATCAGCCTTGGCTGAACATTCTCATAATACAAGTCACCATATATGCGTAGAAGATACAAAGATCATTTCAAGAATGTATCACTATGGAAAAATAAAGATATGTGAGGCTATGGAAATCGAATTAAATTAGATCAATTTGAACATAGATGGAGGTCTAAAGCTAAGAAAGACATGGAAACATGTCCTCCAAAAGATAAAAATTAATAATAATAATAACCCTAATCACTATATGGTCGGTTGATATATTTAGATAGGGCTATTACTGTTTAAATAATGTAACTGCAAAGTGTATTCTAATTATTATTGTTGTATTATTCATTAGATCAATCCCCTATTGTGGATTGATCATGTCAGCTATTGTAAAAGACCAAATCCTCTTTTGCGGATTGGTCAAAACATAATTGTAATAGGCAGAATAAGAAGTCAGCCCCAGAATATATTAAAGAGGCCCGAGAATATATTAAAGGTGGTTATAACCACCCATATTGAGAAGTCGGCCCTGCCAATGAAAAGACACCTCCACATGTGCCAGAGTTTTATAAATAAGGAGGCTAGCGTCTCACTTAGATACACACTCACTTGTTCATTGAGAAGAAAGTTTTGGAGCTGCAGTTGGAGAAGAGAGAGAGAGAGAGAGGCGCATTCTTGGGAGAGGAATTTATGTATTTGTTTGAGTTATCTCTTGGCATTGTATTGGTTATCTATAATAAGGAAGTTTTGTTGGGTTTTCTGCCCCATGAAGTTTTTCCAGGATAAATGAGGTGTCTCTTGTGATTGTGTATTTCTCAGTGATCCTATATTATTCTATTGTTATCTAGTGAAATGCAAAGAACTCTAATAATAGCTTAAACCTTAACATGGTATCGGAGCTAAGCTGAAGAGAGCATCTTTCACAAGAGAAAGTGAAAAATGTCATTGTTGCCATACATGCAAATTAGGGATTTTTATTGAAGAAGTATTTCAGCCTCAAAACCATATAGGAAATTGCGCCCTTCCTTAAGGATCACTTTGGCATCCTCAGCGCAACTTTTTAGTGGCTAGATCTCCTGGAAAGTGAAACCCTAGTTTTCACAAAGTATCAAAAGTACTAGAAAACCAGAGTATCCTCTAACCCAACCTTCTGTCAAGATAGTGTATTGTCTTAGTACAGAAGACAGGTTGAAGAAATCACTCATCATCTTGAGTGAAGGAGACTTGGAAGAAAAGAAAGCACTCATTCTTGAGGACAAGGCTCCAGGTCCCAGGTTTGATTAATCAAGTTGATAAGATTCAAAGTTACACATGACAAATTGATGACTATCCCTTTACAAATAACCACTATAGTTGAGATAACAGTCTTATAAAAGTATTATACTTGGTAGCATGTGATCATATTGAAATAAATGCTTAATGTAAACATTTTCCTGATACAACTAACACCTCCTCTAGGAGAAACCTCGTGTGGTAGTTCCAGGTTGTCGTGGAGGAATGTTCGATCACAACACTATAAGAGTGTTGACCTCATTTCGTATTGTATCTATTACTTTTGATCTTTTCTTTAGACAAGCCACGAGTGATAGATCTAAAGGAGATACTGTGATGATTGTTCATGCTATTGCTTCATCTACTATTATCAAAAGGATATTATTCTTTCTTATTGTTTTGTTGACCTTGTTCCAAGTCACGGGTGACAACCCTGAGGAAGCTATAGTGAGGGTTGCAGAAGGAAACGTATTAAATGATACATGAAGAAAACTATGTACATGACCATGTACACTCATGTACCAAAGAATATGAAGACGAAGCTATGTCTTGAGATTCAGAATATCTCATATGAAGATTGAATGAAAGGAGCAGAAGGCTCCAAAGATGACCGAACATTAAAACAGGAAGCATACCTCGTTTGAAGCCTGACTCAGTCTTTCATGTTTAGACTTGGTATGCAACACTAGGTATACCCTATAAGAGTTGATGAAGTCCTTGTAGACTCAAAAGAAATCGAGATTAAGCCTGATCCCATAATGGATCAGATGAAGAGACAACTTCCAGGACTGGAAGACAGATGTCATGAGAAGACTAGATCTTATCTTCAAAAACTTCTAGAAGATATGAAATCTCTTGGGAAGATTCCCTTGTTTCAGTGACAAAGAAGGAAGCCATTCAGAAAGACTAGGATATGGATTCTTCCGTGAGACTAGAAGAGAAGTCAGTATTGACTTCCAATATTGATCTATACAGATCAAACGTGTTGCAGATGTACAAAGCCTGATGTATGTCCAGAGGATTCTCCTAGCAAAGGGGAGAAGATTAAGACGAGATACTTATAAAGAAAACCGGAACAATCATGATTCATATATAATATGAGATGCAGGGGGAGAAATCCCCATATTTAAAATTTGAGTGGAAATTGGTGCAGTACATCAGTTGGGTCATGAAGACATGACTATGATAGAATTAACCCATGAAAGAATAAGAGTTATCCTCAGTATCATTTATTGAGCCACTCTTAGTTTCAGATGAAACTATTGCCGTGATAAAATAAGAGGATTTACTCTCATATTTTAGCAGCCACAGTGAGAATGAAGCAGTCATTCTCATCCTCAGAGCAGCTGTAGGTGAAGAATCCCAGATTCCAGAAGGAATAGTTGCAGAGAGAGTAGAGAACATACTCCCAGACAGTGAGACAGATAGTGCCTTACAGAAAGCACATAGAGCTAGCACATGATTGTGCAGATTGAGTTGCAGCTAAGAAATTGTACTAGATTGGTACAATGTAATGAGAAAATTTGATTTGAAGATCAAAGATAAAAAGACTCATGTATGCCAGTTGAAGAAAGGATCTGTGAGTGTTGAAGCAAGCTCCTAGAACTTGATATGGAAGAATTGACAGTTTCCAGCCTCGTGCTGTGTTTCCAATCTCGTGTTGTGATGATGTGTTTACATCCTTTGTGTTGTGATATTGCTTCTTTTGATGTTGTATCAACCTTGTGTTGTTATTGATGATGAGGATGTATTAGTGTTATATTAATCCATGTTGATGTAGTTGATGATGATGATGCCACTTCATCCTCTTGCTGAAGATGATGATGATATTGCCACTTCAGCCTCTTGTTGAAGATGGTGATGATGATGCCACTTCAGCTCCTGAGTCTCTACTAAAGATGATGATGATGATATTATTTCATCTTTAATGTTGAATATGATGATGATGTTACCTTAGCCTCATGCCGATGAGGATGATGATGCTACTCCGGCTCCATGCTGTTTTGATGATGCTCCAACCTCTGTGTTGTGTTGATGATGAGAAAAACTTCCAATGATTATAGATATTGATGATATTGATGATATTGATGATGTTGTCCTCTCACCCACCTGATGATATTGATGATATTGATGATATTGATGATGTTGATGATATTGATGATGTTGATGATATTGATGATGTTTTCCTCTCACCCACCTGATGTTGTTGATGATGTTGTCCTCTCTCTCGCCTAATGTTGTTGTAGAATACCCTTCTTGTTAAGGGGGAGTGTTGAAATAATG
>SNQJ01S0039845.1:79306-92151 GCA_010110895.2 Picea sitchensis
ATAAATATTGTGGTTCTTTTATATTCAGTCTTTTGATTCTTAACAATTGGTATCATAGCACTTTCCTTGGCCAAAGAAGGGAATAAATTTTTTGTTGTTTTTGCAGAAATTTTCTAGGGAAGAAAAATAGGGTGGCGCACTTCAAGTTCATATATGAAGCTTTACGAGATGAATTTGGAAAAAACAAAATTGGGTATTGGAATTCCTCTCGGAAAAATACCCAATTTCAAAAAAAAAATACAGCCAAAACAGAGTCCGGGGAGTGAAGTTATGAGCATTTTAAATTCAGCAGTTTTTCAAGGTTTTTCCGAAAAAAGTCGTGATTTTTTGTTGTAATTTTTTGTTCTATTTTTTTTTCGTTTTTCGTGATGGCAGAGGGACTAAAAAGTTCATAAATTTTCATAGGGTGCTTTGATGGCTATTTCCTCTCAAACCCTCAAAGAAATTCTACAAATTACTTAAGCATTCAAATCTCAATTGTATGACACATTGAATGACAGGTTGGATAAATTTGTAGATGGCCTCACACATGACCTCAATGATAGTTTTCGTAGTATTCATGATTCATTGGATAGCATGCAGGAGAGATTTCTTATGGAGGACATCAGGGATGAATATAATCAAGAAATATATGCTTGGTATGATTTTGAGGCCGATTGTGATGATTGGTATATGGATAGTTGCCATTTATGGGATGACAACCACTTCCATATTTTATTTGATGACTCTACTCCACCTTTTGTAGAGAACATCAATGTCCCACATAATGAGCTAGTTATGATTACCAGCGTCCAACCTGCATATTCTACAATGGTATTGTTCCTTCCAGATTCAACTTTGACCCTTTCCCACTATGTGGATGGATATTCTTATTTGGATCCACATGATAGGTGTCAGTATTGGGAGAATCATTTTCAGTTTGTTATTGGGTGTCGATATCTTATGTGTGGATTTCACATGAGCACTTGGACATGGGACCCTGGTTTAAAATGGCGGTTGGACTAATTCAGCATGGTGGCTTTGATTTCTCAATGGGACCCTAATTCTCTAGTCTACTTCATCACTATGGTTCACACTTATCCATGGGACCCTGGTTCTCTAGTCTACTTTAGCACTATGGTCCACACTTATCCATGGGACCCTGGTATATGGTTGTACATCAAGTGTTGAGGACAACGCTTTCATAAGGGGGATGAAATTTTAAAAAGATAGAGAGGTAGTGGGGGGCCCTAGAGGGGCCATAATGATAATAGTGGAGACCATTCAATGTAAGGTGGACTAGGTCCACTATATTATTAAATAAGGCCCACTATGGTAGTTAGATATAATAAATGTAAGAGGACTTCTTTGAAGGTTCTACTTCTAGAATATTCCTCCTCTAGAATGTTCTTAGGTGATGGTAGCACTATATAAAGGTGATGTAAGGGGACATGAAGAGAATTATTGTATTGTGAGTTGTAACTCAATAGGAGGATGCCCCCTCGAAGAGGCAAGTGAACAGGAGAGGATCCCTTCCTTAATAGGATACATTGTATGGTGTTTCCCTACCCTAAGGGTTTGATAGTAATAAAATAGATTTTGCATATTGTTCTTCTATATATATTGTGGTGATTTTGTATTCAGTCGTTGGGTTATTAGCACTTCCAATTCCAATATTGAGGCCATTAGGGGCATTCTTTTGCAACATAAGAGACATATCGATGCACTAAAGACTGAATTAAGGGGTTTGTGCCACCTGGTTCTTCAATTTTCCGTTGGGATACACTCTAGAATTCATATCCAAGTCCACTCTACAAACTCACCCTTTGATTTTCCAGTGAAAGGCAATGTAGCTCATCATCTTTTGGCCCAGGAGGAAACGGGGAAAACAACAATAGGGCCAACAAAAGAATTTGAGGATGAAGCTACCAGTGGACTCACATACTACTACTTAAATATATATGTTTTTCAAAGTTCTTAGGATTTTAGGTCTTTTTGGTAAGGTTTATACTGCTAGATTTTTTTAGAATAATGATGTATCTGAAGTTGCTCTTTGTATACAACCCTATGTTGAATCATTACATATTTTTGGTATGTGAACTTAAGTTTAGAAGAAACTCCTGATGTATCTTTGTTGTGAGCTCTACTGCAAATTTTAATTAACACAAATCCTCTCATTTCCGTTTAAAAAAAAAATCTCATAATATAATAAAATGAATAAATATAAATGTATTTTATTATATATAAGTGTTTTGACTTTTTTTAACCAATTTATAAAGGGAAAAAACATTTAAAGTTAAGTTAAATTTTTACAATGCACATGAATCATAGGGATAGAAACTAGGGTTACATGCTCTAGGAATACATAGGCTCTAGGGTTGGATGAGGAGTTAATAGATTTATCTTAGGAGTGCCTAGAATGACATACAATTGATGCATGATCATCTACCAATAATTTTCGAGACTGACCTAAGGGTCATCAATATTTACCAAGGGAGTTGGTTCCCTAATCTTTTATTTGTAATAGATAGATATTTCTAGAATATATCTTAGCAGATATCTTATATCGAATAGTTTAGATTGTTATTGGTTTGTTGTTGATATTTAGGAATAGAATTCTAGATTTGGAATTGGTTTGGATAGATCGAGATTTGTTTAGTTTGTGAGCTACCTGAGAGCTCTATGAGATATATTGAACGTATTTGTAATTGATAGAAGAAGCAAGTGTGATATTTTGTGTTTGCAGAGGTCTAAGAGACCATGAAGGAACGAAGCGCCATTGTTTTATTTTATTCCTTTGATCTTTGAATAAAGAATTGTGTTTATGAAATTTATGCTCTTTGTGTGCGTATTGTTAGACTTTACATATCCATTGAGTAGATAGAGTGGCTATTGATTATATTTGTGGGGGATCGATCATAAATTTAGATTCTATCTCTGTCAAATCCATGAAGTTAAGAAGTTCAAAAATTGACAGTTGAGATTAGATATGGGAAGGAGCCTCACCTGATCGACGGTTCTTGTTAATTGTCCATTGGACCTTAAAAGAAAGAGATTGGTTATTTCATATCTTCATATCTAAGCCTGCTATTTCGAATCTGATGCAATATTCCAGCCAGTAATCATGGCCTTATGTTGGCAAAGGAAATCAACGATCCATATCGATTGTTGATCGGAACTTGGGCGATGAAAGAAACTCTGATGATGAATCTACACCATTCATTGGAATATATCTAGAGCAGATCTAACTGTTCATTGAGAAGCCAATTTTGGAACTTGTTTCAACATGTCATCACAAAAGCATCGAAGAATATTCCTCTTCGATACCATATCATTGGCATCCAGAAGATTGGGAAAGTGGCACAGTCACGATAGAAGGTATCGAAGAATATTCCTCGTAGCCTCATTTTACATACAACAGATTGGTTAGTTTGTTTGAGAGTGATCAATAGTGGATAATGAATGTGATCCATCTCTGAAAACTGATCTACATTTTCTATCAGATAGAGATCAATGATCACGATTAAAATTCTTTCGAAGCCAGAAAAGATCGTTCGAAGTACTAACTCCGACCATTCGAAATTGCACTATGAATATTGTTGCACAAAACATATATGTCTATCCATTCAAAAGGATATCAACGACTAAGGAAATTTTTCTCTGGAAATCTAATCGAACTTTAATTCTATGAAATTTGTCCATGAATTTGCATGAGTACTACTGGCGATTGCTACGAGAATCGATCTTAGGCCGTGAAGTGTAATTTTACCAACAGAGGAAGGTTTACAAACTCTGTTATGTGGTTTTTGGAGCTGTAAGGCCATCATTTTTGGTATCAAAGAATAAATATACTACCAGAGCGTGCTCGTGAGAAGAGAATATGTCGCCCAGGAGAAGAGGTTGAGGCATACCAGTTGCAAATGTTGAATTGCAGCAGGAGGTGAGACAATTCTGAGCAAGGATGGAAGATATGGAGAATTCCATGAAAAGAGAACATGATACAGGAGATATCAACGAAAGTGAAGAGATCACAAGAAGAAGGAGACGAAACAACAGAATAAAATCTTATCAGGGTGGTCACAAAGATCGGTGCCAAGCCAAAAATAAGGGTACCAATGTATGAAGGTAATCTGAATGTTGAAGAACTGATTGATTGGAGTAATGCTATGGATAAATATTTTGATTATGAAGATGTAGATGAAGAGAAAAAGGTGAAGTATCTTGTGACAAGTTTAAAGGGTCATGCAACATTATGGTGGGATGAATTACAAGCAGATAGAAACAAAAAAGGGAAAAGCAAGATCAGAAATTGGGAAAAAATGATTGCTAAATTTAAAAGAAAGTTCATGCGTAAGGATTACCAGTTGAACTTGTTCAAACAATTGCAGAATATCAAACATAAGAATATGACTTTGAAAGAATATACATAGGAGTTTTACATATTGACAATTAGAGCTATTCATATTGAGGAAGATGTTGAAAAGGTTTCCAGGTACATTAATGGTTTGAGGTATGACATACAAGATGAAATTAGCATTATGTTCCTAAACATAGTTGAGGATGCCTACCAAGAAACTTTGAAAGCAGAGAAGAAGCTGATCAGAAAACAGAGCTAGAAAACCAAAGGAAGAGGTCCAACAAGAAACAAAGGAAAATCCAGTCACATAGGGGGATTTCAAACTCCAAGAGATAAAAGCATCATCTCATCATCAAGAGGAGGAGAATCCAGAGGCAAAGTATTTTTCTCTAGAGGTGGAGGTAGAGGAGGGAGAGAATTGGCCTACTCCAAGTGCAAGCAATAGTGAATTGGCCTACTCCAAGGAATGTGTTTGAGGTAAGGAGTTTCCATGGTTTAGAAAGTTTATAAGAATTTTTAGTGAGTTATGTGCTCTAATTGTGGAAACAATCAAGGAAAACAAGCAACCATTTAAATGGACAGAAGCAGCTGATAGGAATTTCAAATTGTTGAAGAAGAAGATTGTCGAGAAGCTTCTTTTAGCTTTACCTGACTTTGGTAAGTTTTTCCAAGTTGAAACCGATGCTAGTGGGATTGCAATAGGAGTTGTCTTAAGTAAAGAACATAGATTAATTGCATATTTAAGTGAAAAATTGAATGAAGCTAAGCATAACTATTCTTCTTAGATAAGGAGTTTTATGCAATTTTCCAAGCACTGAAGAAATGAAAACATTATCTCATGCACAAAGAATTTTTTCTATATGTTGATAATCATGCATTACAATTCATAAGTAGTCAACAAAAATTGAATCAAAGACATGCTTAGTGGGTTGAATTTCTGCATAATTTTACATTTGTGATTAAGCATACCAGTGGTAAAGAAAATAAAGTTGTTGATGCATTGAGTAGGATAAATTTAATTTTGCAATAATTTCAAGTCAGCACTTTAGGATTTGATGGAATGAAATAAATGTATAAGGAAGATGTAAATTTCAGATATGCTTATGTAGCCTGTGAGAATCTAGTTGCCAATAATAGAATCCAGTGGTTGAGTTACTTGATACAAGATGGATTGTTTTTCAAAGATAGTAAATTGTGTATACCTAGATGTTCCATGAGGGAAAATCTGATCAAGGAGAAACATAGTGGAGGATTGTTAAGACATTTTGGACAGGACAAGACTTTTGCTCAAATTAATGCTTTGTATTTTTGGCCAGGTATGCAGACTGATGTGAAAAGGTTTGTAGAGAAGTGAAGAATTTGACAGCATGCAAAAGGGAGGAGTCAGAATGCAGGTT
The DNA here is from genome assembly GCA_010110895.2 of Picea sitchensis. Lineage (NCBI taxonomy): Eukaryota > Viridiplantae > Streptophyta > Pinopsida > Pinales > Pinaceae > Picea > Picea sitchensis. Next base: position 85,040 of record SNQJ01S0039845.1, read on the forward strand.
TGTATTAGCCACTACATATCCAAATTATGCCATGGGATTCAGTGAGTATGGACTTTGTGTTAGGATTTCCAAGGAAACAAAGAGGTAATGATTCAATTTATGTTGTGGTTGATAGATTCTAAAAAATGGCACATTTTATTGCTTGTACAACGACCAATGATGCAACAAATATTGCAAATTTGTTCTTTAAAGAGGTAGTAAGACTGCATGGTTTTCCTAACATTATTGTTTATGATAGAGACATCGGATTTGTGGGAAATTCTTGGAGAAATTTGTGGAAGAAACTTGGTACTAATATTAGTTTTAGTTCAAAATTATATCACCCACAAACTGATGAGAAAACAGAAATGGTGAACAAAAGTATGGGAAATATTTTGAGGAGTCTTGTGAATGGGAATCCCAAGCAGTGGGATCAAGTCCTTACTCAAGATGAGTTTGAATATAATGATTCACCTAACAGAATCACATGAATGATTCCATTACAAATATTGTATGGAATGCATCCAAGAGGTATATTTGAATTGAGAAATTTGGGAAAATAGGAAATGAGAAGTGTTGATGGTGAAGACTTTTCTGTGAGTATGCAGGAGCTACAGGAAAGAGTCAAGCAGAGGTTACAGGAAAACAACAACAAGTACAAACAAAGGGCGGACATGAGAAGAAGACCAATGGATTTTCAGGTTGTTGACTTAGTAATGGAAAAATTAAGAAATGAGAGATTTCCTACATGGACCTATAACAAATTAAATCTTAAGAAAATTGGGCCATGTAAGATTTTAAGAAAAAAAAATTCTAATGTTTATGAAATAGAACTTCCAAGAGACATTGGAATTTATCCAATATTTAATGTTGTAGATTTGTATTCCTTCAAAGGGATAGAGGATGTTTCAACAGATGAACCTGTAAGTGATGAATATTAGACCATTAGATGGAAAGAGAGATTGCTTAAAGCAGTTTAGAAAGATATTGAACCAGTATTGGATAAGAAAGTGGCAAGAAAGACCAGAGGTAAAGAGTACTTCCAGTATTTGGTTAAATGGAAGAATCAACCAATGGAGGATGCTACTTGGATGACAACAACAAAAATTTCCAAGTATGGCATAAATGTTCAAGATCTCATGAATAATTCTTTTCTTCCCCAGAAGTCTGATGTAGGAGCATATACCAATAATTTTCTAGATTGACCTGAGGGTCATAAACATTTACCAAGGGAGTTGGTTCCCTAATGTTTTATTTGTAATAGCTAGATATTCTAGAAGATATATTAGCATATATATTCTATTGAATAGTTTAGATTGTTATTGGGTTGTTACTAATATTTAGGAACATAATTCTAGATTTGGAATTGGTTTGGATAGCTCAGGATTTTGTTAGTTTGTGAGCTACCCGAGAGCTCTATGAGATATATTGAATGTCTTTGTAATTGATGGAAGAAGCAAGTGTGAGAAGAGAGTGTGAGATTGTGTGTTTTCATAGGTCTAAGAGACCACGAAGGAACATAGCACCATTGTTGTATTTAATTCCTTCGATCTTTGAATAAAGAATTTTGTTTATGAAATTTATGCTCTTTGTGTGTGTATTGTTAGACTCTATATATTCATTGAGTAGATAGAGTGTATACTGATTATATTTGCAGGGGTTAGAGCGCAAATTTAGATTATATCTCTGTCAAATCCACGAAGTTAATAAGTTCATAAATTAACGGCTAAGATTAGATCTGGGAAGGAGCCTCACCAGATCAACGGTTCTTGTTAATCGTCCATTGGACCCCGAAAGAAGTAGATTGATTATTTCCAAGCTTCATATCAAAGCCTCCTATTTCGAATTCGACACAATATTCCGACTAGTAATCAGGACCGTCCATCGGCAAAGGAAATCAACGATCCAGATTGATTGTTGATCAGAACTCAGGCGATGAAAGTAACTCCGACGATGAATATACACTGTTCATCGAAATAGATCTAGAGCAGATATACCAGTTCATTGAGAAACAAATTTTGTAACATGTTTCAACATGTCAGCACAAAAGCATCGAAGAATATTCCTCTTCGATATTGTATCATTCAGAATCCAGAAGATTGGGAAAGTGGCACAATATCAATAGAATGTATCCTAGAATATTCCTCTTAGCCTCGTTTTACATGTGACAAATCAATCGGTTTGTTTGAGAGTGATCAATGGTGGAGAATGAAGAGGTGATCCAAATCTGAAAATTGATCTATGTCATCCATTAGATAGATATCAATGGTCACGATTAAAAGTCTTTCGGAGCCTGAAAAGACCGTTCGAAGTACTAACTCTGACCATTCAAAATTACACTTTGAATATTGTTGCATGAAACAAATCTTTATGTCCATTCAAAAGGAGATCAATGGCTAATGAAATTTCTCTCTATCAATCTAATCGAGGTTTAATTCTATGAAATTTTTCCATGAATTTGCGCGAGTATTGATGGTGATTGGTACGGGAATCGATCTGAGGTCGTGAAGTGGAATTTCGCCAATAGAGGAAGGTTTATAAAATTTGTTGTGTTGGTTTTGGAGCCGTAAATCTATTTTCACAAATGGGCATTTAACCCACTCAATTCTAGAGTAAGCTAAAGTATTGAGCCTCGTGGGGTGGCTAAAGGTTTGGACAAAACTTAGTGAACTTTTTCCAATCTCATATACGTGAACATGAAGGGAAAATGGTAGTTTCCATATATGATTCCAACCCTGCTATCAAATCTGTGTAGTCTTCAATAAAGTATTAGGTTAATGCATTGTATGACAAGATCACTCATAGGATGGGTGGTGTTGACGATTAAAATTATCAATGAAGTTTTTCCCGCAAAGTGTTTCTAAAGCCTATTATTATAAAAAAACTAAATAATACTAGTAGGTGGGACCCCCTTGAACTATTGGAGATTGGATCTATTCATTTTTTATGTTGTGATGATGTGCGACACAGCTTACATGGTTGACGAAATCTTGTTGTTATTGGTTATGACTTGAGCTTATGAAGTGTTGATTCCTTATGTCACTACAGCCTATGTTATTCATTAATGTCATTGTTGTTCGTTCTTATCGCACCTATACAACAAATATGCTAGCAAAATTACATGAAGGACAATTTTGACAAAGGCAAAAATAATACAACAAATGCAAGGAAAAGAGGATCTAATTCTACAATTTTACTATACTACATGCGAACAATTAGAAAGAAATGAGAGACAATTGCAGAGGGGAAGAATTTAAAGCTATCCTATTCACTATACTACATGCATGAAGGACTTAACAATTATTGTTGATTCCTAGCTAACAAGTAAATGGTTATGCAATTGTTAATGGATTATATGCTTAATATGCATATGGTATGAAATGTTGGTGGTGCATATGGCAAGGTGATAGTGCTAATGGTTGTGTGATTTTGTTTGAGTTATATGATAGAGAATTGGATATATGATATGGAAAGCGCATTTGGCAAGTAACATGTGCAGATTCCAACGTAGAGTTAAATTAATGGTGTTAATTAAGAGTTGGTTGGCATCTAATGATGAGTAAATGAATTGTGGGTGGAGGCGACGTGCATTTACTGCACGTCACCTTTACCCCTCCTGTTAGCCACCACCCTAATCGGGCTATTGTTCGATCTTGTTGCTATGGTTATGCTCCGAAATTTTAGTAGGGAGGAACCGCTCGGCTAGCTCCCAATTTAAGGAATTCAATTACAGGTATTTTGTTTTTTGGCCATTCGTGATTCTGTTCTGGTTATGGAATGATTACTAGCTCAGGTGTATGGGTTTGTGTTTTCCTAAGTGTTGCAACTATGTGAAATTTGGGTTCTTGGAATGAAGAGTGGATGGTTCTTCCTGTAATAATTTTGAGTTCATAGAGGTTATTGGTCTTCCTGGGTGATAGCTCTTTGTTATCCCTGCTAGTTTAATTAGAGTATCCTTGTTGGTCTTGATGGGCTATATTCATGCTTTCGTATTGTTTAATCTAGTCTGCGGGATTTTATGGGGTTTAATGATTGAAGTGTTTGTGCCACCACGCATTGTACATTTGGGCATTGGGTTGTGCCCAGTGAGTGATGTTATCTCTTCTCGACCCTGTCTTCACCTCCGTGCTGTGGTTGTTTGATCAAAGAGCACGAGGGTTATACCCTGTATGTGTTAACTAACCTTGCCAGGCTGAACTAGATCCCTACCCTTTGGTTATGGCCCCATGTCATGAATTTTTACCCATCCATGAATGAGTTGTGGCTCTTACTGTATGCACTGTGGCCTCAAAGTTTTCACCATTGCAAAGAGTGGCTCTACTCTCCCTGTGTTGGCTACGGAACAAACCTTAGCCCTCCAATCTGAATATTGATAGAGGAGACCATCCTAGACTGTTGGTTTTACGACTTGGTTATGTTTGATTGGTGGTATATTTGTCAACTTTTGAGCACGGCCTTGACCAGTTGCTCACGGGATAGTCATGTTAGTTGGTATATAGTCGTTGACTCTATTATAAAAGTGGCAAACCCCACATTGCCAATTGCACTTTCAAAGTACACAGTTACACTCCTTATGATAATAACTCAATATTGCTAATAGAGAAGGCCTCTCCCCCGATTCGAATTGATGCGTGGGTATGCATAATTTCCACAACTTGTTAGGTTGATTGATTTTTTCAGACAGTGGTGAGTTGTTTGGTTGATACACAGTCATTGGTATTTTCACTAATGATTATTTGGATGATTAGCTGGCATTGGTTACAACCCACACATGTTGCATTATGTGGATAGTGTTTTGCAAAATGAAATAAGAGTCGTGGTAACTATGGTTTTCTTTGGGGACGGATGACTATTGAACTGGATGACTGTAGAGAGTATATCCACTGCATCCTTATGCTTGTTTGATTGTATAAGCTTGAGTTTGCACAGCATAGTCGATCACTGTGTGATTAAATTAAAGCAATATTATATTAAATCGATGGCTCATCACAATATGTTGAGTTATTACCATGACTGTGTGTTTGTTTTTGTTAAAGTGGAAATGTTGCATCACGGGTTTTTGTTGGTTGTGCGTTGTGTATAACATAGATGGCTTGGGTTCTCACACTCAGGGATACTCACAAAGTTTTTGAGCATATTTTTTGCAATCGATCACTTGTTAAAGCATGCATGTTGTTGATCACAATCATGTTATATTGGGCTTGCATAGTGATGGAGTTACACTTGCATGATCGAATCATCCCGTGCATAGCTTGTGTCAAAATGGTGACTATGGGTTGTATGTTTAATTGTCAATTCAGGTTTTGGCAATTTGATCTTGATTACTGGGTGACTACCTATATTTATTTAAAGAATGTCATTGCATTCAAAATGACAGACTGGATGGTAGTGATACTGTGACTTCATTATTGTTTTTGGAAATATGAATTGGAGTATATTTGTTGATTGAAGTAATGTATGGGAAGTGGTTGGTTTTCATGGTTTACGTATTGGAAATGGGTATTGTTCAAATTTTTTTATAAAACGCAAAGAATGTAAATGAAAGGAACAAAACCCCTTACAAACTGTGTGAAATACATATTGTCTTGTGGTGACACTGTGTTAGATATTTGATTATGAATAGAGAACTAGTTAAATGCACAGAAATTGTTATTTGGTCAAATGATTGATGGTTGATACATCTCTTTTCATGGAATGTTTTGTGGATCACTTAGTTAATTTCATGAACAGTAACCATCTTTCTTCCCTTCCATGATTTCATCTTCCGCTAATTACAAATCCCATCACCTTCCCATTTCATTTTTTCACTCCCTGTTCGGAGATTGATTACAGTCAAGAGAATTTTGGTTTTAAGGCAGTTGGAAGTGGCAGTGTCTTGTGTGGATTGCAGTGATGTTTTATTAGTTTGATTTTTAGTTGATTGTTGTTATCATTGAGCAGTGACCATGTCTTTTCCCCCTCATTATATCATAATTTCGCTCAATACAACCCTCTCACATATCTCAAAACCCTTTTTCACCCCTTTCTCATTGATTAACAGTAAAACAATTTGTATGGATTGGATTGCATGGGTCTGATACATTTCTAAGCCAAATATGTTTCATATTTTTAAGAGTTGTCATGTATGGTTATTTAAAATACTATTTGCTAATCGATCACGCATGCAAGATGATTTTTTTCAATCGAGGTAGCCATGGTCGAGGAAACAGAGGTACAGGTAATTGGAACTGAGGCCCAAGAAGGCCCAGGTTCTCCATACATTTTGACGATGATTCACAAGAGCTTGGCCAATTGTTTCATGTCGGATTCTTGAATTGGATTGGGCAAGGAATAGTCCAACCTAGTCCCCCTGTACCTCCTCATGTCTCATTACAACCCGAGGTCCTTGAAAATGATGGATGGCAGGAGATTATCCACCCGACAGTCTCCAAACATCGTGGCTGGCCCAACCTGTCTTTGCTTGCTCCTCCATCGGTTAACCCCATTTCCAAAGTTGCCCTTGACCACTCACCAGTGAAATCCTCCCATGTTGGCAAGAGATTGAAAACTGAGGCCCACCATGCCCTTGATAAAGGAAAATCCACTACTTCCCCCTCCTCACCCTCCAATGGCTCTGACAAATCCATGTCTTCCCCGATGCGTTTGAGGGACAATTTCTCCCACGTGATCAGCAAGATTAGGCAAAAAGGCTCTGCATAGCCATAGGCAAATTCAGGAAAATCAAGAGGTGACAGCAACAATCAAGGAAGGGTTGCATCACAAACTGGGAAATATGGCTTTTGAGTTTTTTATTATATCTATTGTTTGATTACAGTTGACTTTAGGGATCTTTGGACAACATGTTTATTTTGGATATATGAGTATTATTTTTGAAATAATCTCAAATTTCATGAGTTTAAATTACCAAAAGTGAATATGTTGATGGAGACACAAGGAGGTGTGTTTTTCTTAACTAATGGTTATGTTATGATTGTTATGAACTAAAGGGAGTCACAAGGGGTCCCACCTACTAGTTATTATTTATTTATGGCCCTTATTATAATTATTACTCTTCCCCTAACTAAAGTTGGTTGAGTCTTTTAATTAACTTAACTAATGAATTGGTTCAACTTCTTCAACCAATTCTAATTTGT
>SNQJ01S0039845.1:100929-117360 GCA_010110895.2 Picea sitchensis
ATGTGAATGTGAAAGAAACCTAACATGCAATGCAAAATGGTATAATACATGAATAGAAAAATGCCTACTTACCTTCACTTACCAGTGAAGTCAGGTTCCCCCACCTTGGTGGGGTTTGAGGAGGTGCCCGTTGATCGGTAATGGGATCCTTCTTCCTTCCAAAGTGGACAAATAGTAGGAGTCATCAACTGATTCTCTTCCAACTTTGAAAGGTCCAAGCCATGATTGAGTGCTTCCCTTGACATTGGTTGGCTCTCCTTTCTGGGTATCCCACATCCACACTACATCCCCTTCCTTGTACTTCCTGATCTTGTATTTGGTTGTCCCTTGGATGACCCTAGTGTATTGTGTAGAGGGAGGAGGGTGGGATTCTGCCATAAACACTTCATGTTGGACAGACGGATCTATACATCGTCTTCTGTTTTCTTTAGTATCTTCACAGTCTCGACTTCCTTACTTTTGAACTTGTCTATGAGTTGTTGGTAGTCCTCTTTCTTGGGGCATTTGATCTGATCAAAGTCTTCTTCTGTTGCAAAAGGCATATCTTCTGGAGAATACTTATGAAGAATTTGTATGGTCTCGTCATGTGCCTTGTCATCTTTGTTGGAAACATTAGGCTCTTGCACATGAGTTGTAGTCACAGGTACATTATGGAGACAACCAATAGTTCCATATTTCAAGGGTATATTCACATAAGTGAGGTTCGTCTCAAGAGTACCCCCAAATTCAGAGGAAAACTTCCTGGACAATAACATCCCCCACACATATGGGATGTCTATGACCACTATGCATGTGTGCATGGCCTTTTCAGGGTAATCTTTAAGGAAAACTTGGACATTCACAATTACCCCATGTGTTGGTATGGCTTTAGATTCAAATCCACACACATTCCTGTAAGGTCGTGTGACTTTCAAACCTAATTGTTGCATGACCTTGAGGGACATCATGTTGGCACCAACCCCCGTATCCAGCATGCAGTTGTTGAGGCTCTTATTATTCATTATCAAGGCCATGAAGAAGGGGGGATGTTCATCATACTGGACCCTAAAGTGATTGGATTGCAACATTATAGGAGGGCCCATGGGTCCATCTAATCCTTGAAAGAAATTTTCAAAACATTCTTTGACAGAAGGCACCTTAATGACTTCCTTCACGGGAGTAGTCACATGCATCTTGGATAGTTCCCCCTCGAAATCAAAGTTTAAGTTAACCCTTTCAGTCTTGGATGTCTTGGGGAGAAGTACATCCAAAGGTGGGGGTTTTGTTTGGTCAGTGGCAGGTTGGTTCAATGATGCAGGAGCATCTCTCCACGTCAGCCAACCAGTCGGCCAGCCACAATAGCGCATGCATTCAAGGCTGAAGAGAGGCGCAACCCTCATCTTCAATTTTGAATTTGAATGTAATTAATATTGTAGGTTGTTGAGCCATGGAGCTGTGCCTTTGTGCAACCATTAGAGTAAGTAGGCCTTTAATGTTTGTAAGGCTGAAATCTAGATCCAATTTGTGGACTAGACAGCCCATTCAATGTAATTGAATAAGGGTGGGTAGGTTGGAGGGAAGCGCTCCAAGAGCCTCCTAAGGTAAAAGATCAATTTGGGGGATCTCATTTAGAGTAGAGCAGAGAAAAGGAGTTAGTAGAATGAGAAGAGGGTCTGCAAGTATAGAGCAGAAGAGAAGGAGCCGAGACCTTGTTACAGGTCGTGCTCACGAACATTATTGTAAACAGGTGTTTGCCATTTTAATACAAATAGCATTTTTTCCTGCATGACCATGTGTTAAATAAATGTCTGTGAGTGTTTTTTGTATACTGTAGATGTATGCTGTAGGTTTTCATTTGCAGGAGTGTGTCTAATTTCAGGTGAAGGTATTTGAGGTTTCATGACAGGAGGGCATGACAGAGTACTGCGATCTCTGAATACCAGTGCACTTAAGCACTTCTGAATTCTGCGGGTTCAGACAAAGACGTGTTGCGGGCACAAGAACTGGAATCAACAACTCAGAAAAGACCTGTGAGGTTGTTGAGCACCTTAGGAGGCAAGGATGTGTAGGAGAGATATAGTTGCAGACAGAAGCTCTGAGGAGTTCTGTGAAGCTCTGCTAGGTGGGCATTGAGCCAGTGCAAGGAGTGCACAAAGGAAGAAATATGTCGAGAGTTCACTGAAGAAACATAATCACTAAGGATTCTGAGAGCTCTATCAGGAGGGCATTGAGCAGGGGCATCAGGTGCATAGGAGAGGACAGAACTGTTGGGCGTTCTGTAAGAAGATACTCTACCAGGTGAGCATCAAGTAGATGCATAGATAGGCACATGAGAACAGAACTCTTGGAGTTCTACAAATCGAGGAAGAATCCAAGGAGAAGGACCTTTCACATGGTTGTTGAACACCCTGAAAGACTCAGCAAGAGGTTGCTTGAGGGAAGGATAGCCAGGAGGGCATCCAAATTCTCCATCTGAGGGAGAAAGGAAAAAAGGACAAGTTTTCCTTGGAGGTCGAAGCTACAGGAAATCTTAGGGCGGATAGCACCCTTGTGTGCATGTGAATACTCTGCAGAGGTGCAGGAGTTGAATAATCCTTCGAGGATTCGAAAAGAAGGATAAGCTTAGGAGGGACAGCGTTTTCATGCCCACGGCGAAGCTCAAAATCGAAGAGTTCAAAGAGAAGAAAGAAGGCAAAAGTTGAGACCTTTGGAATACTTGTAATTCTTCCAAAGACTAGGAGGAACGTGCAGAAGCTCAAAAGGAGCAACAGTTGCCATTGGATCCAGCCGGAGGGATCTGGACCGTTGAAAGGTCTTCACGTCCATAAGGGAGCAACAGGAGAAGTGCACAGGAGAATTGATCTGAGCCGTCAGATCTTGAGCGGAGAACCCGACAGCCGTTAGATCTGTCAAAAGTTGCGAGGGAGTTAAGCCCTCATACAACAGAACAGAAGCGAAAGTCCCGAGGGAGTTCATATCGTGAATTCGGTGTTCGGGAGTTCGGGAGTCCGGAGGTGGAAGTCCGGGTACTTAACATCTGAAGTCCCGAAAGGGTGAACACATCAGAGTTGTCCATCTATTTGGGACACGTGGTGGAAATCCAAGAGCTCAGGAAAAGTCCCGAAAGGAAAGCCATTTCGGTATTTCGGGATTCGGCGTTTCGAGAATCCTGCAGACAAGAGGCCCGCGTATTTCGGAAACAGAAATTCTGAAATCGTGAAAAGGCGAGAAGTTTCGTTGTGGCCCTAGATGACGTCACACCGGAGAATCAGGATATCGAGATTCGGAGGATCAGGGATCCCGTGGACAAGAGGTCCATGCATTTCGACAATTAAAAACCCGAAATCACGAAAGAAGGAGAAGGCGGGACAACAGCCATTTTGGCATTTCATGTGTCGGCGTTTCGAGGGCCCAGAAGACAAGAGGTCAGACTCTATCGTGGATAAGTCCCGAAGGACATAGAGACCAAGGTCATATGTGAAGCGGTCATATGGGCCAAGACTTAGCCCCGAGGGTTAGTTGTTGACTGAGGTGTTTTGTCACTTCGGAGATCAGGAGACCGCGAGGACATAGAACTATTGACATCGGGATCAGAGAGTTCTGAAAACCTAAAAATTCAATCGGGGAGAATTTACGGTTGAGCACAGAAGACCGTGAAGAAAGATAAGGACCTGTGGATCAGATTTTTTAACAAAGATTCCAGTAGGGAATCGAAAGAGCCACTTCGACTCAAGGAGATAGACGAACGATCCTTAAAGACCGAGAGGTTAGAGCAGAGACTCTGCGGCGTCCTGCATCATTCAACTTCTTTCTTCTATACACCCAAAACTCTTGTTTCTTCAACTTTTCTTTTGATTCCTCATCTAGGTTGTTTATTACTGCCATTATATCCAACCTAGCTGCTTCTTTCATGCCCTCCTACTGCTCTGCAGTGGTGATATTTATTTGAGGGCCTTCATGACGTGGCCTATATTATTTACTTGTTGATGGCCATCATTACTGTAAGGACATTCATGCTCCCAATGTGCTTCACTGCATTCTAGGCACCAAGGGTTTTCATCCACAATGTTTGTAGGGGATAAGGTGTTTGGAAATTCTTTCTCATTATTTGGCTTATAAAATTGGTTCCCCTTTTGAAATTTCCCCTTGTACGCGACCCTTGGTGCTTGGCTCTGGGATCTCTCCAAGTTGACGATCCTACTCATCATTAGTTCTTGATTATTCATGATACCATCCATGGAAGCTTGTAACTTTGCCATACTGGCGCAAAGGTCTGAAGTAGGTTCGGTATTGTGGAGTATCTTTGGTTTGGTGTCCATTTCCCCCCTTGGATTTGTGAAAGGCTCAATATTATATGAAAGGAGGTTGCCCTCAATTTTAGTAGCAAGCTCTTGGGATTCTTGGATTGATTGGGGGTTTTTTTCCTTGAGAAGATACCCTAGTTGGCCATTAAAAGACTTGGTATAAATTTGGACAAGGTAATCACCATTTGGATGATGGCTTGCAGGGATATTTTGAAGCAAAGTCTCAAACCTAGTATGGAACTCCCGAATAGATTCATTCTTGTGTTTCCAAAGGGAATTCAATCAGGTAAGAAGCATGTTAGGGTCTTCTTTGATACTCCATCTTTTGAGAAAATCTTCTTCTAGTTTGTCCATGGTTTTAATACCACCATCAGGAAGGCTTAGGTACCAACGCCTTAAAGCGTCAAGGAGGGTAGCGGAGAACAACTTCATGACTAAGTCTTCAGCATCATCACTAACGGGATGAAGCTGAAAAAATGCCCAAAAGTTTCTCATGTGCTCTTTGGCACTGATTGCATCAGTACTGGTAAATTTAGGCAACCACTTTTCATATTTGGGTGGCATTTTCCTAGGATAGCCTGGTATGGCTGACATGTCTAGCGGTATGAAAAGAGTAGATGACCATTGTCTTTGATTATTGGTTGGGTTCATCATAGTAGTCTGAGAGCTAGACATAGTTTTCAAAGGAAGACTCCTTCCAAAAAGTGATTTTACAACAGGAGAGTTCTTAGGAGGCTTCCTTCTGAAAGATAGAGGAGGATTATTGTACCTCTTTGTGGTTTGTGGAGTCGCCAGATAGTTTGCTTGAAACTATTAAAGAAAAGGGAAAACACCCTATTGGAGTCGCCAAGTAAGCTTGTAAGATGAAAAACTCTAGAGGCTAGGCTTACCGAAAGGTTTTCGTCTTGAGGAAGTTTTGACTCGGTGTTCCTCGGCAACGACGCCAAAATTTTATCTCGCAGTTTGTAGTAAGGATAAGAGGCTAGAGATTGAAGAGGCAAATTGGCGTAACTGGAACCAATCCCACCCAATGCCACCTCAATGGGATGGTTCTTTCTGTTTAGGGTGGTAAGGCCCAGGGGAGACGTCCGCGGTGATCTAGGGTTTTGAGAAGGAAAAAGATTATAAGACAAGGATAAGTTTCCCCCCTCACAAGTCACCACAGAGCAGATAGTCCGGTTAACAGCCAATAATAAAGTATAACCAAAAAAAAGAGAGATGCACCTGTCTGAGACAAAGCAACAAGAAATTGATATATGCAAGCTTGCTCACTTTGTTAGTACTTCATATAAATCAATGACTATATTTTATACATATAAGCAATTGGATAATAAATATTGATGAAATCAATGTTTATAAAATAGCAATGAAATATAATGTCACTTCTTCAATAAATGCTAAGAAAGCGTGGCATTCAATGCAACAATCAACACTTCATTTAATTAATGCCTTTAAACCACCATTCGATTGCTTATAAGAGAAACATTAGCTGCACAAATGGTATTATAACTAGAGATGACGGCAGCAGTAGGTCAGTTAGTTAGTTTCTAAGCTAGGGTTAGTAGTTAGGATTTGATTCAAAGTTTTGGGAGTTGTTGTGATTAAGTTCACTTCAGACAAGAGGTCTTAGATCAGTGCCTTAGGGTTAGTGGAGTCAAAAGTAGAGGACGCAGGAGCTAAAGGGTCGAAAGATAGTATGGCTAAGGACTAGAAGGTAAAACTTTGAGGTGTTTCTAGGGCAAGGCCTCAAAGTCAAAACCCTAGGGGAGAGAGGTTCACCTTGGTGTAGGGGAACTAGGCCTCGGTGATCTCTCCTCCTTCCTTAGCTCAATGGCAATGACGGCTAGCTCAGAAAATAGCACAAAACTAAGACAAGAGGGTTTGAAAAGCAAAGTGTTGATACAACAAGGCTCTACCAGCAAACCCTAGAAAAATCGGCCCATCAAAGTCTAGAAGAACTAGGCTCTGATGTGTCTCCTTCTTCTTAGCTTGAAAATAAAATGGTTGCAAAATGAAGAGAAAAGAAGAGTGTAGCTATGGCTAGGTTCTTCCCTCTTCAAACAATGGCTGAAAAATCTCTTAATGGGGACATGAGACAAGGACCAATGATGTGTTCTTGTCACCTAGGGTTTATTCAGCAAATTTATAACATATGCAAGAAATAAAAATACAACCATTCCATCAAGAAGTTTTGCAGAAATTCACTTACATATCACCAAGAAAAGAATAGAAAATCCTAGTTGTAACACCTTCCACCAAGAGAAATGTCAAAATATGCCAAGAAAGTCTCCCTTCAACAAGTGTGCCTCACAATTTCAGCCAAACAACCCAAGTATAGTGAAAATTTCAGATCTCACTAATGAGTGAGTGAGAGATGATGAAAAAATGAGAGTGAAAACCCTCAATTTATAGTACCATGACCTAATTTCACTTTTAGGTCATAAAAAGGCTAACTAGGCCAAAATACTAAAAATCGTATTGTTTTACATTAAAATGTCAAATTAAAACCCTAATCAAGCAACAAAAGGACGCCATCCCCTTTATAGGGTGACGTTATCCCCTTCTGGGGAAAATGCAGCCTTTAGGAGAAAAACATTAGCCCTCCTTGGACTTCTCCAAGCTGCCACATGTGCCAAACTGCCCTTTCCATCTGCCAAAATGTCCATGAAGCAAGAATGACGTCATGGACCTCATGGGTGACATCTCAGGCCTTCCAAGACCAACATTCCACTGGAAAAGGGGACAACCCCCCTAGGTCAAGCCCTGTCAGGGTGCCTCTGCAAGACGTCCTCCTTCTCTCCTGTGCAAATCCCTGTATCCACCTCTGTCCTATCTCTACCCCCTGATGGGGTCTCATCATCCATCTGATGGGCTCTTTATCCCCATGGAGGTCCGAACTGATCATCTCCCCATGTGTACCAATCCAAAATGGTACATGTCTGTCGGGCATAGTCCTGCACATCAACAGCTATGCCCTCCATGGGCTCATCAGTCACAGGGATCATAGCAATTTCAATCACATCTCATCATCAATATTATTAAACACGTGCATAAAATCCCCAATAAATCAGTCAAAATCTCAAAGACATTACACAAGCCTGCAATACAAATTTGGAGAAAAATGACAGGGTGTCCTATTGGGCGTGTGTCCACTAGAAGAGGAAAGTTTTCAGAAGAGACCTCATCCAAGCCATGTAAGTGGGTGATGTGGTCAAGGGATGTCCAAGCAGGTGGGTGTAGTGAGGGAAGAGGATGCAAAACTTTACCTGTGGGTGCCTTTGTAGAAGGCAAGATGCACCTGTCCTAGATGCAAATTTTTCCAAGCCCATTCATGCCTTTTATTCTTACTTTTTATTCTTTTATTTTTATATTGTATTTTTTCTTCAAGAGGCTAATCAGCGGACACTGCACTGGCGTGGTGACCAGTGGTGATAGCGTTACCCACAAGTACTTTCACATAAATGAGAAGGTTGGATCGTGATGAGACCCCCATTTTCCTTGGCCATGTAACCAAGATTCACTACCCTGGGGTGGTAACCAGCTGGTGGTAATGTCATACTGCTAGGTACCGAGTGATGAGACCCCCTATCCTCAAGGATAAAAGGCTAGAGATTGTAGAGGCAAACTAGCATAACTGGAACTAATCCCACCCAATGTTACCTCAATGGGATGGTTCTTTTTGTTTAGGGTGGTAAGGCTCAGGGGAGACGTCCCCAATGACCTGGGTTTTTGAGAAGGAAAAGGATTATAAGACAAGGATAAGTTTCCCCCCTCACAAGTCAACAAAGAAACAAGAAACTGATATATGCAAGCTTGCTCACTTGGTTAGTACTTCATATAAATCAATGACTATCTAATATACATATAAGCAATTGGATAATAAATATTGACGAAGTCAATGTTTATAAAATAACAATGAAATATAATGTCACTTCTTCAATAAATGCTAAGAAAGCGTGGGATTCAATGCAACAATCAACACTTCATTCAATTAATGCATTTAAACCACCATTTAATTGCTTATAAGAGAAATGTTAGCTGCATAAATGGTATTATAGCTAGAGATGACGGCAGCAGTAGATCAATTAGTTAGTTTCTAAGCTAGGGTTAGTAGTTAGGGTTTGATTCAAAGTTTTGGGAGTTGTTGTGATCAAGTTCACTTCAGACAAGAGGTCTTAGATCAGTGCCTTAGGGTTAATGGAGTCAAAAGTAGAGGAAACAGGAGCTAAAGGGTCAAAATATAGTATGGCTAAGGAATAGAAGGTAAAACTTTGAGGTGTTGCTAGGGAAAGGCCTCAAATTCAAAACCCTAGGGGAGAGAGGTTCACCTTGGTGTAGGGGAACTAGGCCTCGGTGCTCCCTCCTCCTTCCTTAGCTCAATGGAAATGATGGCTAGATGAGAAAATAGCATAAAAATAAGAGAAGAGGGTTTGAAAAGAAAAGTGTTGCTATAGCAAGGCTCTGCCAGCAAACCCTAGAAAAATCGGTCCATCAAAGTGTAGAAGAACTAGGCTATGTTGTGTCTCCTTCTTCTTAGCTTGAAAATAAAATGGCTAGCAAAATGAAGAGAAAATAAGAGTGTATCTACGGCTAGGCTCTTCCCTCTTCAAACAATGGCTGAAAAATCTCTTAATGGGAACATGAGACAAGGACCAATGATGTGTTCTTGTCACCTAGGGTTTATTTAGTAAAGCAACATATGCAAGAAATAACAATACAACCATTCCATCAAGAAGTTTTGCAGAAATTCACTTACATATCACCAAGAAAAGCATAGCAAACCCTAGTTGTAATGCCTTCCACCAAGAGAAATACCAAAATATGCCAAGAAAGTCTTCCTTCAACAAGTGCGCCTCACAATTTCAGCCAAACAACCCAAGTATAGTGCAAATTTCAGACCTCACTAATGAGTGAGTGAGAGATGATGAAAAAATGAGAGTGAAAACCCTCAATTTATAATGTACCATGACCTAATTTCACTTTTAGGTCATAAAACGACCGACAAGGCCAAAATACTAAAAATCATATTGTTTTACATTAAAATGTCAAATTAAAACCCTAATCAAGCAACAGAAAGACGTCATCCCCTTTCTAGGGTGACGTTAGCCCCTTCTATGGAAAATGCAGCCTCCAGGAGCAAAACGTTAGCCCTCCTTGGGCTTCTCCAAGCTGCCACATGTGCCAAACTGCCATGTCCATGTGCCAAAATATACATGAAGCAAGGATGATGTCATGGACCTCATGGGTGACGTCCTAGGCCTTCCAAGACCAACGTTCCAATGGAAATGGGGACAACCCCCCCTAGGTCAAGCTCTGTCGGGGTGCCTCTGCAAGACGCCCTCCTTCTCTCCTGTGCAAAGCCCTTGATCCACCTCTGTCCTGTATTTTCCCCCTGATGGGGTCTCAACATCCGTTTGATGGGATCTTTAGCCCCATGGAGGTCCGAACTGATCATCTCCCCATGTGTACCGGTCCAAAATGGTACCTGTCTGTCGGGCAAGATCCTGTACATCAACAGCTACGCCCTCCACTGGCTCATAAGTCATAGGGATCATAGAAATTTCAATCACATCTCATCATCAATATTATTAAACATGTGCATAAAATCCCTAATACATCAGTCAAAATCTCAAAGACATTACACGAGCCTGCAATACAAGTTTGGGGGAAATGACAGGGTGTCCTATTGGGCTAGTGTCCACTGGAGAAGGAAATTTTCGGGAAGAGAGCTCATCGGAGCCATGTAAGTGGGTGATGTGGTCAAGGGATGTCCAAGTAGGTGGGTGCAGTGAGCGCAGAGTATGCAAAGCTTTACCTGTAGGTTCCTTTGTAGAAGGCGAGTTGCACCTTTCCTGGATGCAAATTTTTCGAAGCCCATTCATGTCTTTTATTCTTACTTTTTATTCTTTTATTTTTATATTTATTTTTTCTTCAAGAGGCTAATCAAGGAACACTGCCCTAGCGTGGTGACCAGTGGTGACAGTGTTACCCACAAGTACTTTCATAGAAACGAGAAGTTTGGCTTGTGATGAGACCCCCCTTTCCCTTGGCCATGCAACCAAGAGTCACTAACTTGGCATGGTAACTAGTTGGTGGTAATGTCATACTCCTAGGTACCCATGGACCTAATAAGTTGGCTCGTGATGAGACCCCCTATCCTCTGATCAAGTCTTGTTTTATTATTTTTGCAGGTCCCTCTTGTTTCTTGCTGAGAATCCTTTTATTGCTTTTTCGAGGATCCCTGGGTGAAGCATCTCTAGGTTTTATTCTTAGGCTTTTATCTTTTTCCGGATTGTTTTTACCTTCTGGGCCTTTATCCCCTTCTTCCCACGAGATAAGGTGCAATCTTGAAAATAGTTCAACCCAGTGCCCGGACAAGTGGAATGGGATAGGTGAGCGGGAAGCAAGATGAAAAAGTGGTGTTGTGAAGGGAGCGGACGATGGCTTTTCAGAAATTCCCCCCAGTGGAAAACCAAAACCTAAGGACACATTCTTACTAGGGCATCCTGTCAATCCCCCCAGACATGGTCAAGTGGGCAAGTGTAAGATCCAAGCATTTGTTAGAAACAAAAGGAATCAAATGCACATATTCAAGGGTCTTGATGATCAAAGTGACAGATACCATGATACCCAGACTACTTACCTCATGGAGCAAGAACCATCTCTGACACAAGACCAAGCCGATGGTGATGGATGTTGTTGCTGCTGACAAGATAGAGGTGTTGGAAGAAAGAAAAGGTGGGTCCTCCAGGGCCATGCTAAAGTCAATCCTGCTCTCGGTACTTCATGTCTAGGACCTATGGGCCTCGAGACATGATCTCCTAGTTATTCCTAAAAGTGGGGGATAACAGGGCCCTTGAAATTGTTACATATTTCCACTGTTGTCTTACAAGGAATTGGTTATTTCTCGCTTCTGCTTGCCATTTCTTCACCCATTGAGATCTTGAGAGAAATTCTATAAGTTTTCCTCTTTAAAATTTAAGATCCTATTCCATTTGAATGATTATGCATGTAGTGGTAAAAACCCCTCATACTTAACACTTTTCATCAATTATTCCCAAATTCTCAGTCATCTTTCCATTAAATCCGCTCGCTTTCCCCTGTTGCATAATTATTCTGGTTATGTCTTCTAAAATCATTGCTCTTGGTCTGTTAAACCATGAGTTATGAGTTATAAATCTGTTGAAAACAAATTTTCCCGTGGAGTCGCCAGTTTGTTGACAATTAAAATTGTCAACGAAGTTTTTCCCACAAAGTGTTGCTAAAGCCTATTATTATAAAAAACTAAATAATACTAGTAGGTGGGACCCCCTTGAACTATTGGAGATCAGATCTGTTCATTTTTTATGTTGTGATGATGTGCGACACGGCTTACATTGTTGATGAAATCTTGTTGTTATTGGTTATGATTTGATCTTATGAAGTGTTGATTCCTTATGTCACTATAGCCTATGTTATTCATTAATGTCATTGTTGTTTGTTCTTATCGCACCTCCACAACAAATATGCTAGCAAAATTACATAAGGACAACTTTGAGAAAGGCAAAAATAATATAACAAATGCAAGGAAAAGAGGATCTAATTATGCAATTTTATTATACTACATGCGAACAATTAGAAAGAAATGAGAGACAATTGCAGAGGGGGAGAATTTAAAGCTATCCTATTCACTATACTACATGCATGAAGGACTTAACAATTATTGTTAATTCCTAGCTAACAAGTAAATGGTTATGCAATTGTTAATGGATTATATGTTTAATATACATATGGTATGAAATTTTGTTGCTGCATTTGGCAAGGTGATAGTGCTAATGATTGTGTGATTTTGTTTGAGTTATATAATAAAAAATTGAATATATGATATGGAAAGCGCATTTGGCAAGTAACATGTGCATATTCCAACACAGAGTTAAATTAATGGTGTTAATTAAGAGCTGGTTGGCATGTACTGATGAGTAAATGAATTGTGGGTGGAGGTGAAGTGCATTTACTGCACATCATCGTTACCCCTCCTGTTAGCCGCCACCCTAATGGAGCTATTGTTCTATCTTGTTGTTGTGGTTATGCTCCGAAATTTTAGCAAGGAGGAACCGCTCGACCAGCTCACGTTTTAAGGAATTCGATTACAGGTATGTCTTTTTTTGTCCATTCGTGACTCTGCTATGGTTATGAAATGATTACTAGCTCAGGTGTATGGGTTTTTGTTTTTGTAAGTGTTGCAACTGTGTGAAATTTGGGTTCTAGGAATGAAGAGTGGATGGTTCTTCCTGTAATAATTTTGAGTTCATAGGTCTTCCTGGGTGATATCTCTTTGTTATTCTTGTTGGTTTAATTAGAGTATCCTTGTTGGTCTTGATGGGATATCTTCACGCTTTCGTATTGTTGAATCCAGTCTGCGGGATTTTATGGGGTTTAATGATTAAAGTGTTTGTGTCACCACGCATTGTACATTGGTGCATTAGGTTATTTTTCACCACCAAGGGTTGTGCAGTGAGTGATGTTGTTTCTTCTCGGCCCTGTCTTCACCTCCGTGTTGTGGTTGTTTGATCAAAGAGGACGAGGGTTATACCCTGCGTGCATTAACTAACCTTGCCAGACTGAACTAGAGACCTACCCTTCAGTTATGGCCCCTTGTCATGGATTTGTACCTATCCGCAAATGAGTCGTGGTTCTTCCTGTATGCACCATGGCCTCGTAGTTTTCACCATTACAAAGAGTGCCTCTGTTCTCCCTATGTTGGCTACAGAACAAGCCTTAGCCCTCCAATCTGAATATTGATAGAGGAGACCAGCCTAGCCTGTTTGTTTTTCGACTTGGTTATGTTTGATTGGTCGTATAGTTGTCAACTTTTGAGCACATGCTTGACCAGTTGCTCACGGGACAATTGTGTTGGTTGGTATATAGTCGTTGAATCTGTTATAATACTGGCAAACCCCACATTGCCAATTGCACTTTCAAAGTACACAGTTATGCTCCTTATGATAATAACTCAATATTGTTAATAGAGAAGGCCTCTCCCCCGATTCGAATTGATGCGTGGGTATGCATAATTTCCACAACTTGTTAGGTTGATTGATTTTTTAAGATAGTGGCGAGTTGTTTGGTTGATACACAGTCACTGGTATTTTCACTAATGATTATTTGGATGATTAGTTGGCATTGGTTACAACCCATGCATGTCGCATTGTGTGGATGGTGTTTTGAAAAATGAAATAAGAGTCGTGGTAACTATGGTTTTCTTTGGGGCCAAATGACTATTGAACTAGATGACTGTAGAGAGTATATCCACTCTTATGCTTGTTTGATTGTATAAGCCTGAGTTTGCACTGCATAGTCGATCATGGTGTGACTAAATCAAAGAAATATTATATTAAATTGATGGCTCAACATGATATGTTGAGTTATTACTGTGACTGTGTGTTTGTTTTTGTTAGAGTGGAATTGTTTCATCACAGGTTTTTGTTGGTTTCTCGTTGTGTATAACATAGATGGCTTGGGTTCTCACACTCAGGGATACTCATAGAGTTTTTGAGCATATTTGTTGCAATTGATCACTTGTTAAAGTAGGCATGTTGTTGATGACAATCGTGTTAGATTGGGCTTGCACAGTGATGGAGTTACACTTGCAGGATTGAATCATCATGTGCATAGCCTGTGTCAAAATGGTGACTGTGGGTTGTATGTCTAATTGTCAGTTCGGGTTTTGGCAATTTGATCTTGATTATTGGGTGATTGTATATATTTATTTAATGAATGTCATTGCATTCAAAATGAAATACCCGATGGAAGTGATACTGTGACTTCATTATTGTTTTTGGAAATATGAATTGGAGTATATTTGTTGATTGAAGTAATGTATGGGCAGTGGTTGATTTTGATGGCTTACAGATTGGAAATGGGTATTGTTCAAAAATTGTTATAAAACACAAAGAATGTAAATGAAAGGAACAAAACCCCTTACAAACTATGTGGAATACATATTGTCTTGTGGTGACACTGTGTTAAATATTTGATTATGAACAGAGAACTAGTTAAATGCATAGAAATTATTATTTGGTCAAATGATTGATGGTTGATACATCTCTTTTCGCAGAATGTTTTGTGGATCACTATGTTAATTTCATGAAAAGTAACCGTCTTTCTTCCCTTCCATGATTTCATTTTCTGCTAACTACAAATCCCATCACCATCCCATTTCATTTTTTCACTCCCTGTTCGGAGATTGATTACAGTCAAGAGAATTTCGGTGTTAAGGCAGTTGGAAGTGGCAGTGTCTTGTGTGGATTGCAGTGATGTTTTATTAGTTTGATTTTCAGTTGATTGTTGTTATCATTGAGCAGTGACCATGTCTTTTCCCCCTCATTATATCATATTTTCGCTCAATATAACCCTCTCACATATCCCAGAACCCTTTTTCACCCCCTACTCATTAATTAATAGTAAAACAATTTGTATGGATTGGATTGCATGGGTCCGATACATTGTTGAGCCAAATCTATTTCATATTTTTAAGAGTTGTCATGTATGGTTATTTAAAAGACTATTTGCTAATCGATCACGCATGCAGGATGAGTCTTTTCAGTTGAGGTAGCCATGGCCAAGGAAGCAGAGGTAGAGGTAATTGGAACCGAGGCCCAAGAAGGCCCAGGTTCTCCATACATTTTGACGTTGATTCACAAGAGCTTAGCCAATTGTTTCATGTCGGATTCTTCAATTGGATTGGGCAGGGAATAGTCCAACCTAGGCCTGAAATGACTCCTTTCCAAGCCCCTCAAGCACTTGGTATCCCTGTACCTCCTCATTTCTCATTACAACTCGAGGTCCCTGAAAATGATGGATGGCAGGAGATTGTCCACCCAGCAGTCTCCCAACATTGTGGTTGGCCCAACATGTCTTTGCATGCTCCTCCGTCGGTTAACCCCATTGCCCAAGTTGCCCCTGACCACTCACCAATGCAATCCTCCCATGCTAGCAAGAGATTTAAAATTGAGGCCCACCATGCCCTTGATAAAGTAAAATCCATTGTTTCCCCCTCCTCACCCTCCAATGGCTATGACAAATCAGTGTCTTCCCGGATGCATTTGAGGGACGATTTCTCCCACATGATCAGTGAGATTAGGCCTAAAGGCTCTGCACAGCCAACGGAAAATTCAGGAAAATCAAGAGGTGACAGCAGCAATCAAGGAAGGGTTGCATCACACACTGGGAAATATGGATTTTGAGTTTTTTATTATATCTATTGTTTGATAACAGTTGACTTCAAGGATCTTTGGACATCATGTTTATTTTGGATACATGAGTATTATTTTTGAAATAATTTCAAATTTCATGAGTTTAAATTATCAAAAGTGAATATGTTGATGGGAGACACAAGGAGGTGTGTTTTGCTTAACTAATGGTTATGTTATGATTGTTATGAACTAAAGGGAGTCACAAGGGGTCCCACCTACTAGTTATTATTTATTTATGACCCTTATTATAATTATTACTCTTCCCCCTAACTAAATTTAGTTGAGTCTTTTAATTAAATTAACTAATGAATTGGTTCAACTTCTTCAACCAATTCTAATTTGTTAAAAGAAAAAGGAAAGGGAGGAACAAGAGGAGGATGGAAGCAGAAGCATACTAAGGTTTGCTCTTTGAGTTTATGTTGAGATAGTTTAGTTTTCATTCATTCATTTATTCATCACAAGCCTAATTCTCTTTTATCATAGCAGGGTCTTATTGCAGACAGCAATATTCAGGGCTAAATCAAATCTTTCAGGCACTTGTTTTTCAGAGGTGTTGATCTATCTTTGATAGTCTGTGTAGACTTGTCTATTTTTGAATTAGTTTTCATGAATGATAAAGGATATTGTGCAGAGTCGATTGGGCAGCAATCTGTGGCAAGCTGATCCAACTTTTAGAGTTCAGTTTTGGTTTTCTGTCAGAGGTCCTTTTGTATGTTCCATCGGGGATGTCTAAGTTTGACTTTGTTCCAAGATTTATGTATGAGATTTTGTAAACAAAATGACTCTTTGGTGAATTGGAATGAAATAAAGGATTTCTTTATGTCTCATCTATCTTGATTATCATCTTGGTGTCTTTACTTCTGTTCTTACATTATTCCAGCAACTATTATATTCAGCAAATTACATAAAAAGTG
>SNQJ01S0039845.1:117410-131741 GCA_010110895.2 Picea sitchensis
AATACTTGTGAGTTAGGATGTTATTTTTGTTGGCTATAAACATAGGGTGATATTCCCGTCTACTTTTCTTTAGCCAAGTAAAGTTTGAAAATGCTTGAGTAAGATCATTTCATATCTTTTCCTCAACAGGTGGTAACTCATCATCAATCTTGGTTATCCATGCATCATCATCCTTAGTTGAGCAGGGTAAATCTAGGACTATGAAAGGGTTGGGATCATTAGGGTAAGTGTTATTCTCAAAATCTGTAAACCAATTTAGTAAAGAGATAGAGGGGAATATTAGGGATGGCTTGGTATGGTACAGTGATTTAGAAGGTCATCACAATGTGGGGAAGGATTCTATTAGGTTATCAAAACAAGGTCAGGGTGTGGAAAATTGAAGAAATGAACATTCATGTAGGTGAATGTTGGGAAACAGAAAATGAGTTTTTTTAAGAGAAGAGGTAGAAGATTAGGTGAGTTCTTGGGGAGGACATCAAAATGCATCAAGTGATAGAAATGGAAAACCAAGAATTGATTGGGCCATTTTTTGGATGCCACGTGTCAAATAAATCGCTCTAGGAGTGGAGGGAAGGGGAATGGTCACCTCTATTAGGTTCCCTCCTACTTTTCTATTTGTTGGCATGAGGACAATTGGATTTCATCTTTAGGTATAAAGAGGATGCCCAAAATATTGTGGGATTACGCTGGGTCACTCGCCATTATCATTGAAGAAGTGGAGTCCTTGTTTTGATTTGTACTTGGATTAGTCACCATTACAACCAGCATGGGTGAAGCTACTAAGGTTTCCACTAGATTTATGGTCAATGGACGTGTTTAAATCTATAGGAAATAACATCAGAACATTTATGGAGGCAGATAACAATTACAGAACATCCAACACATGCACCATTTTTTATGTTCTATTTACAGTGTGTTGGCGATTAAAATCGTCAATGAAGTCTTTCCCGCAAAGGATTGGTAAAGCCTATTATTATAAAAACTAAATAATACTAGTAGGTGGGACCCCCTTGAATTATTGAAGATCAACACTGTTCATATTTGATGTTATGATGATGTTCGACATAGCTTACGTGGTTTGTGAGATCTTGTTTTTATTGGCTATAGTTTGAGGCTTATGAAATGTTGGTTCCTTATGTTACTACAGCCTATGTTATTCATTGATATCAATGCCACCTATTCTTATCGCACCTGCACAACAAACATGTTAGTGAAAACACATAAAAAGCAGTTTGAAGAAAGGCAAAATTACCATAACAAATGCAAAAGAAAAAGGATCTAATTCTGCAGTTTTATTATACCACATACAAACAATTGGAAGGAAATAGGGAACAATGCAACAGTTGCAAAGGGGAAGAATTCAAACTATCCTATATACTATACTACATGCATGAAATACTTAATGGTTATGATTAAACCCTACCTAGAAATTTAATGGCCATGCGATTTAATTGAGTTATGTGGTTGATACACATATGGTATATTTGGATGGATGGGATGTTGGTGGCTCATTTGACAAGGTAATGGGAGTTAATGGTTATGCGATTTTGTTTGAGTTATATAATGTGAAATGGGATATATGATGTGGATGGTGCATTTGGCAAGTAATAGATGAAGATTCCAACACAGAGTTAAATTAATGGTGTTAATTAAAGGCGTGTTGGCATGTACTGATGAGTAAATGAATTATGGGTGGAGGCGATGTGCATTTACTGCATGTCACCTTTACTCCTTCCATTAGCTTCCACCCTAGTCGGGATATTGTTCGACCTTGATGCTTTGGTTATGCTCCGACTTGTTAGCAGAGAGGAACCGCTCGGCCAGCTCTCATTTTAAGGAATTTGATTACAGGTATGTCTTTTTTTGGCCATTCATGAGTCTGCTCTGGTTATGAAATGATTAATGGCTCGGGTGTATTGGTTTGTGTTTTCCTTAAGTGTTGCAACTGTGTAAAATTTTGTTCTTGGAATGAAGCATTAATGGTTCTTTCTGCAATAATATTGAATCCATAGAAGTTGTTGGTCATCCTGGGTGCTAGCTCTATGTTATCCTTGCTGGTTTAGTTGGAGGGTTTTTGTTGGTCTTGGGTCGGCTGGTTGTCCTCACATGTTCACAGCTATGTCAAATATCTGGCTTTTATGGGTTTAATGGTTGGAGGCATTCTGCGTCACTATGTTTTTTTCACTTGGGCATTGGTTGATTTCACCACTAGGGGTCACGAAATGAGTTTACAGTTCTTACTCAGCCCTGTCTTCACCCTAGTGTTGTGTTTGTTTGATCGAAGAGCACAAGGGTTATACCCTGCGTGCATTAAATAACATTGTCAGGCCAAATGAGAGCCTCACCTTCTGTTATGGCCCCCTGCCATGGATTTGTTACCTGTCATGAATGAGTCATGGTTCTTCCTGTGTGTGCACCATTGGCCTCAAATTTTTCACCATTACGAGGAGTTGGATCTATTCTCCCCATGTTGGCTACAGAGCAAACCCTTAACCCTCTGGTCTGGAGTTTTATAGAGAATGTTGTCGGGCCTGTCAAGTTTACTATGGATTATTGTTGATTGAATGTATTGTTGATTAATTTGAATACACACTCACCCATTTGGTCATATGACAGTTGTATTGGTTTGGCATTTAGTTACTACCTATGTTATAACAATGGTAAACCATGCATTGTTAATTGCATAATTCAATGCACATAGTTGCTCTCCTTATGTTTAAAAACTCAATATTGTTAATTGAGAGGGTCATTTCTCTGATTCGAATTGATGTGTGGGTGTGCATGGTTGCCACAACTTGTTAGGTCAATTGATTTTTACGAAAATGGTGAATTGGTTGGTTGATACACAATCACTGGTATTTTTGCACTAAAGATTATTTGGATGTTTTAGGTGGCATCGGTTACAATCACTTGATGTTTCTCACGCATACCGCGTTGTGTGTCGTGTTTCTACACAATGAAATAGTGGTCATTGTAACTGTTAGTTTATTTTGGGGCCAATGGTTATTGCAACCAGGATGACTGTGTGAACTACATCCACTGCATGCTTATGATTGTCTGATTGTATAAGCCGAGTTGCACACAGCATAGTTGATTATAGTTTGACTAAATCGAAGCCATATTGTATTTTGGATTGATGGCTCAACACGATGGGTTGAGTTATTCCTGTGACTGTGTGTTTGGTTTTGTGAAATGGAAACGTTGCATCGTAGTGTTTTGGTGGCTGTGCACTATGTATAATATGGATAGCTTGGGTCTCACACTCAGGGATACCCACAGAGTTTTAAGCATTTTTTTGCAATTGAACATTTGTTAAGAAAGTCATGTTCTCTATACCTCGTCGTGTTGGATGGATGGCCCAACTTTTTAAGTCACATTGAATTGGGTTTTTACAGTGGCAAAATTACATTGCATGAGTGAATTACCTTGTGCATGGCTTGTGTCGAAATGATGGTTGTTGGTTGTCTGTTTAAATGTCAATTCGGATTTTGCAATTTAATATGGATTATTTGGTTTACTGCCTATATATGTTTAACGAATATCATTGCATTTAAATGACAGGCCCAATTGCAGTGATAGTGTGTCCTCATTGTTAATTTTGGAAACATGACTTTGAGTACATTTGTTGATTGAAGTAATGTACAGGCAGTAGTTGATTTTGATGGTTAACAGAGTGGAATGGTTACTATTTGAAAATTGTTATAAGATGCAAAGAAAGGAACAAAATCCCTTTACAGATTGTGTGGAATGCATACTTTCTTGTGATGGCACTGTGTTGGATATTCGATTATGAACAGTAGACTATTTAAATACACAGTAATGGTTTTTTGGTCACAATGATTGTTGGTTGGTGCATCTCTTTTCGCAGAATGTTTTATGGATCACTTGATTAATTTCATGAACAGTAATTGTTTTTCTTCTCTTCCATTATTTCATTTTCTGCTAATTACAAATCCCATCACCTTCCAATAATCATTTTTTTCACTCCCTATTCTAAGATTGATTACAATCAAGAGAATTTCGGTGTTAAGGCAATTGAAAGTGGTTGTGTCTTGTGTGGATTACAGTGATGTTTGATTGGTTTTCTTTACAGTTGATTGTTGTTGTCATTGAGAAGTAACCATGTTCTTTTCCCCCTCATGGTATCATGTTTCACTCAATAAAAACCCCTCGCATATCCCAGAACCCTTTTCACCCCCTGCTCATTGATAAACAGTAAAACAATTTGTATGGATTGGATTGCATGAGTCTGATACATCGTTGAGCCAAATCTATTTCATATTTTAAGAGTTGTCATGTATGGTTATTTAAAAGACTATTTTCTAATCAATCACGCATGCAGGAATGAGTTTTTTCAGTCAAGGAAGCCATGGTCAAGGAAACAGAGGTAGAGGTAATTGGAACCGAGGCCCAAGAAGGCCCAGGTTCTCCGTACATTTTGACGTTGATTCACAAGAGCTTGGCCAATTGTTTCATAACGGATTTTTCAATTGGATTGGGCAGGGAGTAGTCCAACCTAGGCCTGAAAGGCCTCCTTTCCAAGCCCCTCAAGCCCCCAGTATCCCCGTACCTCCTCATGTCTCATTGCAACCTGAGGTTCCTGAAAATGATGGATGGCAGGAGATTGTCCACCCGACAGTCACCCAACATCGTGGCTGGCCCAAATTGTCCTTTCCTGCTCCTTCGCCTATTAACCCCATTGTCCAAGCTGCCCCTGACCACTCGCCAGTGAAATCCTCTGATGCTAGCAAGAGATTGAAAACTAAGGCCCACCATGCCCTTAATAAAGGAAAAACCATTGTTGCCCCTTCCTCACACTCCAATGGCTCTGACAAATCTATATCTTCCTGGATGCATTTGAGGGACGATTGTTCCCATGTGATCAGCGAGATTAAGACTAAAGGCTTTGCACATCCAAAGGCAAATTCAGGAAAATCAAGAGGTGACAGCAGCAATCAAGCAAGGGTTGCATCGCATACTAGGAAATATGGCTTTTGAGTTTTTATTTTTATCCATTGTTGATGACTATTGACTTCAGGAAATTTTGGACAACATGTTTTATTTTGGATATATGAGTAATATTTTTGAAAATAATTTCAAATTTCATGAGCTAAATTTGCCAAAAGTGAGTATGTTGATGGGAGACACAAGGAAGTGTGTTTTACTTAAATAATGGTTATGTTATGATTGTTATGAACTAAAGGG
Organism: Picea sitchensis; assembly: GCA_010110895.2. Taxonomy (NCBI): domain Eukaryota; kingdom Viridiplantae; phylum Streptophyta; class Pinopsida; order Pinales; family Pinaceae; genus Picea; species Picea sitchensis. The sequence goes on from SNQJ01S0039845.1 coordinate 122,616, forward strand.
AGTCACAAGGGGTCCCACCTACTAGTTATTATTTATTTACAACCTTTATTATAATTATTACTCTTCCCCCTAACTAAAATTAGTTGAGTCTTTTAATTAACTTAACTAATGAGTTGGTTCAACTACTTCAACCAATTCTAATTGTTTAAAAGAAAAGGGAAAGGGAGGAACAAGGGAGGATAGAAGCAGAAGCATACAAAGGTTTTCTCTTTGAGTTTATGTTGAGATAGTTCATTTTTCATTCATTCATTATTCATCAAAAGCCTAACTCTCTTTTGTGATAGCAGGTTCTTATTGTAGACAACAATATTCAAAGTTGAATCACATCATTCAAACACTTGTTTTTCAGAGGTGTTGATTTATCTTTGATAGTCTGTGTAGACTTGTCTGTTTGTGAATTAATTTTCATGACTGAAAAAGGCTATTGTGCAGAGTCGAGTTGGCATCAATCTGTAGCAAGTTGATCCAGCTTTTAGAGTTTAGTTTTGGTTTTCTGTCAGAGGTCCTTTTGTATGTTCCATTAGGGATGTCTAAGTTTGACGTTGGTCCAAAAAAATTTCATGAGATTTTGTAAAGAAATGACTATTTGGTGCATTTGAATCAAATAAAGGATTGTTTTATGTCTCATTTGTCTTGATTATCATCATGGTGACTTTTCTTCTATCTTTACATTTATTTCAGCAACTGATATGTTCAGAAAATTACATAAAAAGTAAATTTCCAACAAGTTTTTTTGTTGATAAAATACTAGCCTGAGCACTTGTAATTAATACTTGAGTTAGGATGTTATTTTTGTTGGCTATAAACATAGGGTGATATTCCCGCCTATTTTTCTTTAGCCAAGCATAATCTGAAAATGCTTGAGTAAGATCAATTCATATATTTTCCTCAACACAGTGGACTTGATAGAGGGATTGGTAGAGGATATAGTTATAGAGATATGGGACATGCAACACTATCTCTGTTTGCAAGGGAAGGCAAAATTTTTCCGTCGTTTCATCCCAAACTATGTTGAGCTAACTCTTGGATTTACACGACTGCTCAAGAAAGGTTCTGAGTTCATATGGGATACCACTGCCAACAACGCTTTTGAAGCTTTCAAAATGTCTTTGACACGTACCCCACTACTCTCCCCACCTCATTACAGTCGGGATTATTTCCTTTACCTCGCAGCCTTGGACTATACCATCGCTATGGTTCTCGTCTAGGAGGATGATTCTCATGATGAACATGTCATTTATTACTTGATTCGGAGTCTCACGACTATCGAAACCAAGTATTTACATGTTGAAAAACTGGCCTTGGCAGTTGTCCAAGCTGTTCAACATTTCCGACACTATATCCTCTCTCGCAAGACTACGGTAATTTCTAACTACAACCCTATGCAACACATTCTTACACGCCAATTGCTAGGAGAAAAATACTCCAAATGGATCGTAATACTCCAGGAGTTTGACTTAGAATTTGAACGCACTAAGTACAAGAAATCCTTGGTGTTTGCCGAGTTGATATGCGACCTTCCCTGCTCTAAAACGAAAAATGTAGCAGCCAATTCATTACCCGATGAATCCCTTTTCCTGATTAGTTCCGATGACCTTTGGTACGAAGATATCATCATATATCTCCAGACCCAAACTTTCTGGCCCAATTTGTCTAGAATTGACCGCCGTCGAATACGCTACCAAGCTAGTCAGTATATTATCCTCAGTGATACTCTTTATCGTCGTGGGATTGACTCCATTTTTCGACGTTGCCTCACATTTGACGAAGCCCAGAAAGCCCTCAATGACTGCAATTCTGGAGCCTGTGGTGGTCACATGTCTGGGTATACTATACCCAGAAGATCTTACAGGCAGGGTATTTTTGTCCTTCTTTATTCAACGATTGTATCGTTGCCATCCAAAAATGCCACGCTTTCCAGACCTACAACAATAAAATACAATCACACCCTGTGGTCTCCATTGGTCCTTTTGTGAAATGGGATGTCGATTTCATGACATGTCACCCTCACTCGGTCGGGGGGCATGGATACATTATTGTAGCCATAGATTATTTTACAAAATGGGCTGAGGCGATACCAATATTCGACAATTCCGGAAGGACCGCAACATTATTCATATTCAATCACATCATTGCTCATTTTGGTGTTCCTCAGGCTATCGTTACTTATCATGGTAGCCACTTTAGAAACTTCATGATGTTCGAACTCACTGAAAAGTTGGGTCTTTGCCATGAAAACTCAACACCCTATTACCCACAAGCCAATGGCCAAGTTGAAGCAATAAACAAGGTCCTCATTACCATGCTTCGACGAATGATAGGGATTCACAAAACGAGTTGACACACGATGTTGTTTTCAGCATTGTGGGCTTACCGGACATCCGTTAAGTCTGCTACTAGGTTTACACCATTCCAATTAGTTTATGGTCTAGAAGCCATCTTGCCAATTGAATATGAGATACCCTCCCTAAAACTAGTCGTCAAACTTCTCCCAAACACTTTTGCTGAAGAAGAACGTATGTTGTATCTCATGCAATTAGACGAAACCCGTCACGATGCCACCCTGGTTATAGACGCCCAGAAGAAACGCGTCAAAGCCCAATACGACAAACATGTCAGGGCACGTGTTTTCTCTGAAGGTGATTTGGTTCTTCTTTACGAACAAGATCGGGATATGGTAGGACCTAGAAAATTTGAAGCTATGTGGCGAGGTCCTTATATCGTCAGACGAGTTTTGGAGAAAGGAGCTTACGAGTTGGTAGACTATGACAGTATCCCTTTGAGTGAACCCAAAAATGGGTTGTACTTAAAGAAGTACTATGCCTAAGATCACCTGTGCATAAGTGCTTGTATTTTATTGTATCATACTTTTTGTGTGTTAGTGTAGTGTGCTTTTTCGTTATTTGGTCTCTTCCCCCGACCGCTTATGTTACATTGTGATTGGTTTCCAGATGTCGGAGTCTTCGCTACCCCACATTGGCTTCACCAATGGCGCTGACCGTACTACTCAGAACCTTGCTTCTGTTGCGTGGGAAATTTACGCACCTACAAACGAACTTATCAGTCTGCAAGGTGTATGCCTTGGTCGTGCAACCAATAATATTGCAGAATATAGCGTCGTCATCGAATTGTTGATTGATTCTATTTCGCTTTGTATCTGCCACCTGATTATATGACTCGATTCGCAGCTAGTAGTACTACAACTAAGTAATGTCTATGCTATTCAAAGTCCTACTTTATTACAGGTATATTTATGAATTCACTTCTTGAAACATTATTTTGATTATATTGAGTATCAGCACATCCCTAGATGTCTAAATACATTGACTAATACATTAGCTAACTATGTGTTAGACAGACATTTGGGCCATTTATAAACCAATCACACATTACATGTATAACACAACACAACATAAGCCAGTAAGAGCCGTATATATGTATATAACGATCAAAAGTGTTTACAAAAAGTTTATGTCCAAGGACCAAAATCTCAAAAATATGAAGCCCATGGCTTCTACAAAATAGTGTCATGGATGACGCTCACGATAACACACAACTGCTCGGGCTACCCTACGAAGTAGTCGACTGATAGACTCAGACACGCCCACAGTATGGCGTTGGTAACGTTTAGGGATCTCCCCAATAGCCATATTTGGGATGTCAGCAGTCAACCCCTCCAAGTTCTGCTCCATTACCTCATAGTCTTCAGCATCCCATCTCGCTACTAGAGCCGCCTCTCCTCGTCGTTGAATAGGAGATGTTCCTGGAGGTCGATATGGCCCCACATCTGTGTCATCAAAAAGAGATTTTTTTATTAGTTCTTGGATAAACACAAAAACATTTCATATGATAAGACTTGCAAAAACATTTAAAAAGAACAAAATGTGTACTTCTTACCTAAATCACCCCACTGAGATCCTCAAGCAGGGCCAAATATGGATCCCCTCGGAAATACAAACCAGTGTATGCATAGTCGTCAATAATTAGCATCTGGGGCCGCAACCAGTCGAAAAAGGAATCATTATACTTGATGATGTGCCCTACTACGTGTTGAGCCATGAGCTTGCACCACCTCAGCATCCTCAGATTTTGTGGGGCCGGTAAACCCCAATCAACCTGTAGTCTCAGCAATGGACCCTCTCGAGGAAGAAGGACACCAAAAGTGATCCGTACCCAAACTGCTTCAAGTTACCCCTCCTGCACTTCGTCAATTGCCTCTTCATACTACGGAGAACTACATCCAACCAGTTGAAGACGCGAGGCTCTATGCACTCTATGGTGTATTGGAAGTAGCTCTGGAGAGCCATATGTGGAGCCGTGCTCCTAGCCATGTGGACCCCCCAAATAGAAACCGTACCCTTACTTCTTTATGCCTCAGGAACAAAGTACTTGTGACAATACTCACTCATAGGGAGTCCGCTGCCTCGGCCACTGGTCAAGCTAGCGTGGTACCCATGTCGTGATAACCCTGTTAGAAAATAGATATCCTCGATATCAAGGGTCAATGTATGGACTCCCAAGTGAAACAACTGTTGGTCCACGTCCCACATATGGACTAGGTATTCCAACAATCTGAGTTGGGCTCTCATGCCCGGAATCCTGAAGAATTTCAAGAGCCCACAGTCCTGGAGGGCAGCGACTGTACCTGGGTCATTCCCGACAATAGCATTGTCTTCCTCATGTTCTCTTTCTCGCCACTCCAGCATTGTGATGGTCAAACACCTGCACAAGAGCCATGAGAGAAGAGTTAGCAACTTGTTCCAAACTTTTGCATGATTTTTATTGGGCAAAACTTAACTTTGAAATCTAGGTTTTGGCCCTCGCAAGTGAACCTTTTGTACAGTGCGAGATTCTTACAGGTGACCTAAAGGCCACCTACGGAAATCTTAGATTCTCGCAAGTCCCACAAGGCCCTCCTGCGAGAATGATCGAACGCATAGTGGGGCCCTAAAATGAACTTAGAACCCAAGAAATTTCCATTAAAAACAAAAAATGAACCATGGAAAGGTTAAAGGATCAAAATCTTACCTCGTTGACAGAAACGGTTCACCAAATGGTCACTTGTGCTTCCCGCAATTGAGTGAAGAAATTTGGGAGAAAATGAGGTGGTTGGACAAGTTTTTGGCAAAATCACAATGAAATGGTAAAAAACCTCTTTTTACCTATATTTATTCACTTTTTACTATCTTTTATTGATTTTTATATTATTTTTCTTATAAAACCTAATACCCTAATGGTCTTGTGAGTATGGTTGTCACAGGTATAGCAATTTTGAAGTCTGAAAAGGGGGGTGGGGTATTTTTTCTTTTTGTCGCATGTACGACTACTTTTTCAGGATTTTATAGGAAAAACCTCGAGCTCAGTCTTTGTTCGTTCTCGCGCTCGCAAATATATGAGAACGTAATCGAGTATACTTTTTCTCATCTTTTTGTACTCGTATGGTAACACAAAAACGACGAACCTAAGGGAGTATCCTTTAAGCTATTTTCACGCTCCATAAAAATGAAAAGATTGTTGAGCGATCTTGTTCTCTTCATGCTCATTAAAGTATCTGAAGAAAACATTCGACGGGCGATAGTTTATCGCGTTTTCAGTCTCGTCAAACTTATTTACGAAAAAGGAACTGGGAGAGTCCTCTTTAAGTTTTTTTCAGACTCTCAAAACATGAAAAACTCCCGAGTTTTCTATCCTTGGACTCGTTAAACAAACATCGACAGACCGGTGATTGGACCAAACCACTCCTTCCTAGGGTTCGTTAAATATACTCTGAGGGACTCATCCGAAGGATGAGCTAACATCAACAAGCATATGTTATCCTTCTCAATCTTACGTAAAAATAAAGAGGTACTCGCCAGAAATGGTGGGGGGAATTTTGGGAAAGGGATGTGTTTTTGTATTCATATTAATGGCAATAAGCATCACTCTTGAACATGACACCCCCTATTCATCATTTGAATCCGGGTTGGGAAATCCATTTGTCTCTCGTTCGACTTGCTACAAGGTCATATCTTGGGTCGTCTTTGAGTCAGTGTTGCCCAGTCTTTGGTCGTGTCATCCATATGTTCAAGAGAAGTTCACACGAGCCCTCTATTGAGTCGGCCATCTGTAGTTGTCCATTCTTAGTATGTCAGCCTTCCCTGTGTCCATTTCGACTCATATTCATACTTTGTCTCATCTTCAAAATCTGTTACTTATTTCATGTCATTGATGGGGGATACATCAAGGCCCTCCTGTGACGAGTCTTGTTCCGTCAACTCCAACTCGTTATCCAGACATGAGACTTAGAAATCATTTAGTACCTTGGAACCTGCATGCCTTAATGGGAGGTCTCTTCGCTTTCGACGGGGGTTTCACATCATTGATCCCTGATCGAGATATTCCACCGAGTGCTCAACTTCAACTCATTCATTCACATTCATTCAGATTAAACTTCGATACCTTGGGAGTCACTGACATCAATGGTGATTTCCCTCGCACTTGTTAACAGTTTTCATCAATGACCGGTAATCAAGTGGTTTCTACCATGTTTGACTTCAACACATGTAATCACATGGCTAGATTCGTACTTTCAAGTGATGGGATTGAAGACCCTGGGTCTCATCTTTTTTATCCAGGCTGCGATGGAGTATGTATGATTTGTGTCGGTACCTAGATCCACTTTGTATGTCACGTGGCTATGGCGTCTTAATTCAAGTCTTCTCACATAGATCCACAGTGTATTCCTAGTGGCTATGTAGCATTTTAAACGGCATGGATCCACGGTGTATAATTGGTGGCCATGAGTTACGTTTGTGATTCCATTCATTTGTGATCTGAGCATGGGAATGCCTACCTTAGAACTCGTATTATATTTTGCAGATGCTTGATTGTTTACAGGTTTCTGATTCGGTGCGCTCCTGGTTTCTAACATACACACGCAGTTTACAAAGTATTTCGGCTGTCACAGATTCCAGCCTCATACTTTGGGGGGCATTCTGTTACACATGATTTGGTCACTCTGGTGATGTCTCTACAAGTGATGTGTTCGGGCTCCCACAAGGACTTTTTGCCTGAGAAAGATGATTGTTGTCTCCTTCCAAAAAACACATTTTTAAGATGAGTTCGCAAGCTGCCTATGTTACAGGGTGCGAGAATCCCTCATTCTCGCAGGCCACCCACACTTAGGGTGCAAACTGTTTGCAGTTTTCTCCATAGATAGGGTGCGAACCTGTTTTTAAGCTTGGAAAGGAGAAGAAGTCTTAAAATTTCTGAAAGGGGATCTTCTAGAAAATGAGTTGGCATTTGCATGGTTGGCATCCTACTGACTTCTCAGATTTGGTGGGATCATCCTCATCCATGTAACCATCCCTCCTTCTCCTATATATTGAAAGGTTTCTCATGGAAAAGGTTAAGCAAGATTGAATGAAGAATTGGTGAAAGAATTGTGTGAAGAACCTTGCTTGGACATAAGATTGAAGACTCTATTTGGTCTATCAAGAGGTATTGGATCTTCTTCATGCAAGTACAGAGCAAGTGTGTGTGTTGGAACCAAGAGTCACTGAAAGGAAGCTTGCAACATCAAGGCGATCAGGTTGTAATTTTTACTTTCAATTAATATAATACAATGACATGTCCCTTTCCCATAAAATCACTCTTATTTTATAGCATAACTCCTTGATCATATGCATAGGTTGACATTGAATATACTTTGCTATCTTCACTTTTGTTGGTTTGTGTTGTCTTGGACCTGACTCCACAAGAGCATTGGAGTGAAGCGGGAACAACAAAGACATAAGGAAGCGATATAAAGGTATGTCACGCATTCCTTCTTATTAGTAAATTCAATGACCACAACTTAGGGAAAGAGTCGTGTCATATCTTGTTTTGTTCTAGATCCAGGTGGATCTAGGGAGATCTGTTAGTGTCCGCACCTACCGATTTTTCCGATAACAAAATTGGTGACTCCGCTGGGGATACAACCCATTTTTCGTGGTTTTTTCTTGTCCCTTTGCTCTTAACCTACTATTTTTTATTCCCATCAATCTCTGAGTCTTGAGGAGACCCTTACAGACTCTCTGGATCTAGAAGTTCCCTCAGAATTTTTGCCCTCTTTCCAAAATTTGCTTGATTACATACCTTCTCACACTGCACTTTTTTGTAGCCTGCGAGAACTACTAAAGTTCGCACCCTGTTGTTAAGTTCAGTGTGAACTTCTCACATTCTTGCTATGTCTAGCCTGCGAGAATCCTTGATTCTCACACTGTACCACACTGCCAACCTGCGAACCCACTTGCAAAATTTTTGGATTAAGTCTTTTGTGTCCTCATATGCCCAGGTTTGTTTGTGTGTCTAGGAAGAACTTCTCTGGCCAGTGATTGAATGTTTCTTGACTTAAAATCTCATGAATGATTAATTTCTTCTTGATCATGTTTTCTCAATTTTTACCTCTTGGCCTTTTCGCAACAAGGGTATAATCTCCGGTTTTGAAATCTGAGTGCTTGTTTGGTTGGAAGCCTTTGATCGGTTTAAAAGTTGAGATCATTTGTTCTTCTCAATTGCTTATTACTTGGAAAAAATTTATCCATATGCATTTGAAGAGATTGGTCTTGTCAGTTTGTTATTTTTGTCTTCATTGAAAGATTGGTTTGGGTCTTTGTTGTGTATTTCTTTTTCATTGGTTGCTTGTTTTTTCTTAGTTCCACCCCTGTTGTTTGGTTTCTAACAAAAATTAAAGACACTTTATTTTTTAAGCAACGTTTTATTCAAAAATATTGGCATTCAAGTACTGAAAAAGAACGAATAGGGCATTTGCATTGTTCATAGTTGTTTGATATTACATTTCAAAGAAGATCATACATCGTCATTTGTGTTGTTCCAGAAAACTCCTCTTTCCCTCTTGTAGATAGGATTCATCGAACAAAGAATTTGTCTCATTCATTCCTATTTATGCATTGTTGGGTCAGAGTCTCACACAACATCGGTTTCATTTCCATCTCCTTCTGAGTAACAACAATCTTTAATAATATTGCGCAATTTTAAAATTCAACTAGTAACTTTTTCTAGGACTCTTTTACACCAACATTAGCTAGGCTAGATCTTTGGGATAGGAAGTGAGACACACTCGCCAAAGCACAAAACACACAATAG
>SNQJ01S0039846.1:14302-47236 GCA_010110895.2 Picea sitchensis
TTTGAATTTGTTATGTTACATGAACATCTCTCACATACTGGGTTGTAAAGCACCTCTCGGTGCAATAAATAAATAGTGTTATTGGATTAATCTTTGTACAACATTTCCAATCTCAAGTGTTGACATGACATGTCAAATCCTATTTGACTCAAAGGCTACACACTAATATGATATATGAGATATATATTTTTTACTTACAAGGATGAAATGAATGGTGGGGTTGCCAGTAAAATGTAATAAAATTGTGCACGATGCTCACACAATTAATAATTTCAAATCCCCTTACTATATTTTTAGCTTAGTTAAGTGAATATATACTTTTTTCCAGGTCATATTTCTTGGGAAAATCTTCCAGTACTTCTCTTCATTTCGAAGATGGTACTCATGGAAATCTATAGAATCTTCAAGGTACAAAGTTCATCAACAACTAGGCTCAAAGCCATTACAATAATACACTCATTATGAGATCAACACTTCAGTTGCAGAAATTGAACCTGAATAAGGATAACAATCATTCCTCCCAACCACCCAAACTAAACCCAATTTACAGTCAAGTGAACAAGTGCCACTCTAGTGGCAATGTCCCTACTGAAAAGTTTTCAGTGCATAGATTTGAATTCATGAATAAGTTTGAATTACAACATTGCATGCCAACATCTTGAATATGCTTATACCAATACCAAAATTACATTAGCAAATGTTCCTAAAACGCTTGTTGCAGGTGAAGTGGTGGAGCATTACTTATCAAAATTACTTAAAATATATTCATAATAGCAATAAAAATTATAATAAAACCAACAAATAATGAAATCTTCTTGTTATAATATAAGGCAACAAAATTCTTTGAAATAAATTGTCAACTAATTATTATTAATTCTATATATTAAACCTTCAATAAAATGAAAAGGAGATGTGTAAAATAAAAAATATGTCTATACATGTCTGAGTTTAACATTAACTTATGAAATTGGTGTTACTCTTCAATGCTCTGAAACCTACAAACTAAACCCAAGGTCCTTAATCCCAACCCTCTGAATGTGGCCATTGTTGGAGGTGGAGTCGTCCCTTCTTACAAAAATGTGGTGGAAGGCACTAGTCGCACACCTTCCCTCCCAAATTTTGAACCAACAAAGACAGAATATGACCCAAGTATGATGCAGAACAATGTCATTCCTGACTCTCCATCCCCGATGGATGAGGAAAATTAGGAAAACACTACAACCATGGTAGTAAGGAAGAATCATCCGAACCAAAATCCAAAGAGCTCTACTTATATCCCGTAGACAAAGGACGTCCATCATTATGAGATCCAACTCCCAACAATGGCTCAACATATCCAATACATGCAGGATCATGTCTTGATCTATAATTTTATGGGACTATGGCCCTAAGAAAATTCCATCCTCTGGTGGATCAAAACCCAATGGAAACCTAAGGCAAATTTGGATCTGAAACTGGGATAGAAAGGATTTTTTATGGAAATATTTAACCTCCAGGAAAACCGCAAAAGAGTCTTTCAGAATGGTCCATATTTCTTCAATTTAGCGGGCCTTTACCTTCACATCTGGAAATATAATTTTATCTCAGAGAAGGACTTTAAGGTAGCCCCAGTATGGATTCATTTATACTCACTTCCAGAAGAATATTGGAATTGTAATATCCCTCGGTAGAGCCCCAGCTGTAATTATGAATTGTAAACATGTTTGTTAGGCTGGTGAGCTGAGTTATAATAAGCTAGGAGGCTTATGTGATGATTAAGCCAAAGAGACTAGGATGCTAAGGCCAGGAGCCTATTTTGTATATGTAATTATGCAAATCATTAATAAAAATTATACATCGCTGCATGTAGACCCTCCACAAAGAAAGAGTTATGGGGAACTAAGCTCCACTAGGTAGGGAGGGGGCTAAGTGTCTAGGAATAGGGGCTAAGCTAGAGGGATTACCTCTAAAGGAATAATATTATATTATTATTTCCTAGAGGCTAAGGTTTGAAATAATTTGTGTTGTCCTAAGTTCCTAGGGTAATGGGGGACGAGTGTTAAGTGGAGCTCATGCAGCTTTAGGGAGACATGTGTCAACCTGGGCGCATGTAGTTTTAAGTGGGAAATTCATCTCGTTGTCGGGGATCTCATTCACAAGTCTCATGATTCTGACGATGGTGACGACCCTTCACCATTCGGTCTGCACTCTCGCGAGGTTAGTCACCCTGGAAGTCAACCATACTCCCCACTGATGCACACGCCATTGTAACCTATAGATATTGGAGTTGTCCTGCATATTTTCCTGTGAATCCCAATGCACCTATATTGTGCCTGAACCTGTGTTTTGCCTTAGCGGTTGGTTGTTGCTTCCAATGCAGTTACATGGATGAGCTTGTCTTGCTTCCATATCCTATGTCCTTACCCATTTTTTGTTGTTGAAATCACTCGTGTCCGTTCGACTTAAGAGATGAATTGAAGAAGCAAGTTGTCATGCCTATGAGAAACTCTCCCCAAGCAAGAGAGTTTGTTGGGAAGTGAGTTCTCCTGGAGGGAGTCTCGTAGAAGCTACAATACTTTGATACTTCAGGTCCAACATGTTGTTGAAGCCCAAGGGAAGGGAGGTGTAGTAGTCGATGGACTTGTAATAGTGAAGGTGTACCCTCCTAGGATGGAACAGGCATGTGGGGAATGAGGGTCTGTGGGTTGTGGGCGTAAGTGGCTCCTGGGATAAAATATCATTCTTGTTGTTCTGTGCGACTTCCTTGTTGTCCTTTCCAAGCCTAGCATTCCCTTGACCGGTGGAGTTTAGTCCCAGCTCGGGGGTGACCCACTGTTGAGCATAATGAGCAGTGTGTTCTATGGCTGGGAGGTTCATGGAAGGTTGCATGCATTTGTTGTACTTCAATTAAAATATAAGTACCCATTCCTATGTTCATTTACATGATGTGTATTTTTACATGCTATATTGATGAGTATTTCCTGTATATGTTGTTATATTATGGGTTCTACATGTGATTACTCCATGTATGCTTTTACTGCTATTTACGCATTAGTTTGTGTATTAGCATAATATGTTGTATGTTGTATGTTTATATTTATTGTTATAGGCATATGATAATTTTTATTTCTACGAGATAGCATGGCCCATCCTGGGTGGTCGGGGGCGTGACAAAATGGTATCAAAGTAGAAAATAAATGATGCAGTTGTTTAGGTAGTGCTACCTGACAGGGGTTGGTGGTCGGGAACATTACAAAATGGTATCAGAGCATGGTTTCAACACTGAGCCTGGGTGGGCCATGTAAATGGTTAATGAAGAAAATGTTTCAGAGTGAATTGTTGACGAGAGGGACAAAATTCGAAGTTTAGAGCGTTCCTGAGTGATAGGAAGCCACCATATGAACACTTGGACTGTTTTTAGAAGCCCAAGAAGTATAGTGGTTCAAGAAAACCTACAGAGAAAGGATACCACCACAACCGTGGTATTGGGCCAAAAAGTTGAGAATTGGACTGTAGGATCTATTAGGGAGAAGGAGGATCCTTCACAATCGTCAGACCTTGGAAGAGGAACATGATGGATAAGAAACGAAGGCCTTCGAGACTTCACCGCTCCGACTGTTTGAAGTTGCTTGTTGTAAAAAGGGAGAAAAAGTGTAAAAGCTCCAAAGTCACAGAGTAGATCTATGTCGTAGATCCAAGGAAAAGTTCTTGACCATTGGATTGATCGAAGACAGATCAAAGCCATTAGATCAAGCCAAGAGCAGAAGGTAAGGCACAATGGGAAGAGTGGATCTCAGCCGACAAATCTACGCGCGAATGGTTGTGAGTCGTAGATCTCACAAAAGTTTGTAAATTCGACACTTCGAGAGAAATGGAGTGTGATAGAGTGAAGAACTTCCGATGTCCCAAAGTCCAGAGTCGATCCACACCATCTATTCCAAGGGATACTTGTCCAAATATTAAGAAGGTTAAAGTTTCGGCACTTCGAAAGAATGGTTTTTGGTTGCGCGAAAGGCAAGAAATCCCCAAAGTCCCGAAGTGTCGAAGTAATTCCACCAGGGTGACGTGGACCATTTTGACAATTCGATAGTTCGAAATCTTGGAGAAAGTGTCGAAGGAAGGAAATCCTCGCAGTCCCGAAGTGTTGGGTATGACGTGGCAAGATGAATTCACCTAGGGTGATGTGGACCTACCTAGGTATTCCACGTGTCACCACCTTAATTGATGATAGTTGTCTTATGTGGACCCCCCGGGAAGGTTAAGAAGTTAGGGATTTCAACGTTCTAAATATTTGAGGGGTGGAAGTGTAAAATATTCTGAAGTCCCAAAGTGACATGACATGTTGACGTCACTAAGGATGACATGGACACATGGGATGTGTGCCACAGTTAGTTAGTTAAGAACCTTCGTAAGATAGAAATGTATTTAGAATGTGACATAAGGCAGTTAAACTTGGTGAAGAAGTTAGTTGGATCGGGCTCGCATTAAATTTGATCACGAATTATCAACATCAATGGTCGGGAGGCATTGTGGAGATCGAAGATGCACGAAAGATAATTCTACAAGGCAGTCCCGCAATCCAAACCACGGTTTCCCAGAAGGGGTACGTGTCAGGATGTGGACAATTGTGGAATGATTGACGGGTTACTCCAAAACCGCCAACCCATGTCCCCACAATTTGAAAAGTGCTAAAGTTGATGTGACGTTTTCAGTATTTATTAGTTCAAGCACAAAGACCATGGGCCCTAGTGGACACGTGGAACCTGATCCCAAGGTCCAAAGACTTGGTACTCCGGAGGAATTGTGTTGCAGTTGCGTTGAGTTGAGAACTCCCAGAGGCCGGAGTTAATCTCAATCGTTGATCGAGAGAAGGTACGTGGAAACTCATACCATAGTCCGAAGATTGGGAACTTCGAAAGGTCGAAGAGTATGGACAGCCCTGAACTTCCAAAGCCCAGAGTTCCATAATAAATCCCAAATGTCAGTTGTTCAGGAATTTGTGGACCGTTGATCCACCCCACTTCGCGAAGTTTGCCAATTCGGTGTTCGGGAGAAATAAGGCACGAAGTAGCAAGAGCTTTCGAAGCTGAAGTTATGAAGACTTGACGCTCTCAAGGCTCTGGATAAGCACCTATCTGATAGAACAGGGTCACATCCTGTGGTCACATGCAATTGAGGGATGAAGAAAAGGGCTAGTGCCCGAAAACTGTGTTAAAAAAAAGGAAAAGGGGTGAGGAAGGAATCATGTGGGTTTCGTCTAGTTCAAACCTGCATCAAGAGAGGTACTAAAGACATGTTAACTTTATGATAGGTTCCAACAAATATATAATAGCCATTAGATCAAAGAAAATATATCGTTGCACAAGAAGTGCATCAGATAAAAAGCACAAGTTTTAAAGGATCATAGCTTTCTGCTCAAAGCTCAGAATTGAGCAGGGAAGCAGTCATTGGAAAGTTCTTGGAAAGAGGATTACAAGTATTCATCCATATTTTAGGATTGAGCAGCTTAGATCACAGGAAGTTAGAGAGGATATTTTTGGTGACCATAAAAGGAAAAGTTGTGCATATAATACCAAACTGGTATATCGTGGTCCTGGCTAACCAAAATTCTTCAAGAAAGAAGTTGGTGTTAACTATCCAAGGTTACTCAGAGAACATGACTGGAAATATAATTGGGTCATGAAGGAATTGGATCAGAGGGATCCAAGTAATAGGGGAATGTTGAAAATTAATATCAGCATAATATGCGGTGGCAAGTATGCAAAGTAGACAAGGAAAATCTCCTGAATGGAGTCAAGTCCATGAACATCCTAAGATAATGGAAGAATAAATCATGATATAGATATACATCTAATAGGAATACATGTCAACACTCCAGGAAGGAAAGAAAGAATAGTATAGGATTGTTGATGCACTCCAAAGGTGTNTCATTGGAAAGTTCTTGGAAAGAGGATTACAAGTATTCATCCATATTTTAGGATTGAGCAGCTTAGATCACAGGAAGTTAGAGAGGATATTTTTGGTGACCATAAAAGGAAAAGTTGTGCATATAATACCAAACTGGTATATCGTGGTCCTGGCTAACCAAAATTCTTCAAGAAAGAAGTTGGTGTTAACTATCCAAGGTTACTCAGAGAACATGACTGGAAATATAATTGGGTCATGAAGGAATTGGATCAGAGGGATCCAAGTAATAGGGGAATGTTGAAAATTAATATCAGCATAATATGCGGTGGCAAGTATGCAAAGTAGACAAGGAAAATCTCCTGAATGGAGTCAAGTCCATGAACATCCTAAGATAATGGAAGAATAAATCATGATATAGATATACATCTAATAGGAATACATGTCAACACTCCAGGAAGGAAAGAAAGAATAGTATAGGATTGTTGATGCACTCCAAAGGTGTAAAGGTATTTCCATAAGAGCATGGAGATATCAATTCAAGGATAATTTAAAAGTGAAGTGACTTCTAAAGAGAAATCAATAAGGAACCAGGAAAAATAAAATGGTTCTATGCATGGTTTTGAATGCAGAGGAGATGGTGCCTGACAAGAAGTCGTCTTAAGTGACATAGAGCCATGAGTGACAACCCAAAAGGTTGGAGGTATCACTTGAAGCTATGATGGTAAGGTGAAAGAAGTACTTTCAGTTAATTCTATGTAGCTAGCCAAGGAGGCATATGTGCATCCTTACAATATGCTAGAGATTTCATAGGCAAGTTAAGTTCGAGGCTAGTTGGAAAAGGGAAGAGAAGAGTACAAGAAAACCTCAAGTACTAAAGTATTCAGTCAGGAAAAAGGGCTGAAGAAGTTCAGTCCTCAAGAGTAACTTGATGTTCAATAATCCTGAGTCTATAAAACATCTTGGTTTGGAATTTAATTCATCCAAGTACGAGTTGGGATAGTAGGATCCAAGGGATAAATGGAATATGAAGGTTAATATCATCTTAGTTCATGACTATAAATGCAAAAGAAACCAAGAGTGACTTGGCTAGAAAGTGCTCAGGTCAGAACTAATCATGTACAATGACTACAATGAGAGCACAAGAAGATCCAGGAATCCGGGAAGAATTGTAGACTTTTGGGATCAGCAAGGAAAAGTTTTATAGGGAGAATGAAGTTGTTGAAATTGTAGTAGTAGAAGTTGAATTAGGGTTGGTTGAACAACCATAAGAAGAAAAATAATTCTTTCATGTTGCAAGTGTTGTTGATGATGTTGCTACATATGGAAGGAAGCAACATAAACTTGAAGGTTGGTTAGGTTTGATAAACTAATCATGAAAGCTTCTACTTCCATCAACCATACATGTAACATCAAATTTATTAATGGAATTCATCCAGGTATGAGTTTACATGTAACATCAAATTTATTAACGGAATTCATCCAGGTATGAGTTTTTATTACTCTTATTGCATAATTGCTGAAGGGAATTTAGGTAAGAATTTCCTCAATCAAAGTTATTTTATAAAATCACATGATTATATTATTTGAATGCATACCATTGGATGTGGTAAAGGCTGGAGGCCTATATTAATTCAAATCTTTTTAGCTTCTAAATGCACACACTGACATAGTAGAATGTCATGTTAATTTGGTTGTGGGGTAATAACCAAAGAATTAAAAGATAAGAACTTGTTATATGAATGAATTTCAGTAAGCTAGTCATGTATGAGACCAGGACATGGTTGGATATGTCCAAGTATCGATATGGAAAGGTTATAAGCCACACAGGTACTAAAATATTCCTACCTTTAAATACAACTTGGACTGCAACCTTTTTGCTAACACTAACGAATACCACAAAATTATATTCTTGGTGTAGTGTTCGGGTCGAAAAGGAAGGCATCTGATTAATTGGGAAGAAAATAGGAAGTGTGTGGAGAGTGTGTCAACACATTGGCTAGAATTACAACTTATGGATGGTGAGATACATGAATGAGATAAAGATCATTATGTGATTCAATGTTGTTGATATTATGGTAGCTTCGGGAGGTATGAATCTCTATTATGACCTTTGACGAGATTAGAATATTCTGGAAGGAAGAAAATAAATGAATGTAACCCTAGATGAGATGTCGGCTGAAGAAAGATAATTAATATGAATTAATTAGTACCCAGAAGGAGAAGTCGGCCTAGGCAAGTCTACTAGGAATACTATAAATACAGGGTGTCAGTCTCTCATTTGTCACATTCTCAGAATTACAGAAGTCACTTGTGCGCACTACAGTCTGGAAGTCTTGTGCGCAAGTTCTGGGGAAGGTGTTGCGCCAGTTTTGGGTTGGACTATCTGATCATATTTGGTTACTTTCTTGCTTGGTGCATTAGACTTGCTTGCCTATTGGATCAATACCAAGATTCTTCTCACTGTTAAGGTCAAGGTGCTCGAAGGGTGGCTTTGGCCTATGGTTGGGTGACAATAGTGATATTGTCAATGGTAAAACAAGCACATCCTTTCATATTCTTTTAGGTTATGGGCCCACACCTCCTTCATTCAGTCTAAACGCTGGAAGGAAACATAGCCATTAGGATATTAAGCTCGTTGAGGAACTGCCACTAGGGTTACTAGCAGGAGCAACTTCCAAGACACTACCACTAGGGTTACTAGCAGGAGCAGTTGTAGAAACCCTAAATCTCAGATCCGACACCTTATGATGGAGCATCTCGCTCAAGGAGAATATATTCAGATGCACCCTAGTTCAATGCACCTTTTGTCTCTCTTAGAAGATATAAACGCCAGAGTTGAATTTTTGGATCAAAGCATGACCAACTACCAGTCAACATAAGACATGAGTGAGACAATCAGTCTTCTACACTACTCAACACTCACTGGAACGATTAAAGATGACATGTGGATAATTGATAGTGGAGCTTCTAGGCACATGATGGGAGATCAAGCTAGAATCTCAAACCTAAATGAGAAGAATACATCGTACAAGGTAGAGCTTGGAGACAAAAGCACTTACCCAGTCGAAGGATTTGGACAAGCCTCCGTCAAGTTGAAATTAGGTAACAATGTTCACTTAAGAAATGTTTTATATGTACCTAGTTTAGAAAATAATCTTATCTTTCCTAGAAGACAAAGGAAACATAATAGATTTCGTGGATGGAAAAGTGTTATTATGGCATAAAGACTCCAGCATAGAGAATGTTAGGGTTATTGGAAGTCATGAAAGAAATCTGTATAGACTACTAGAAAAAAATGAAGAAGCTCTCGTACATGACGAAGTCAATCCCAATGAACTTTTGCATAGAAGGTACGCTCATATTAATTATCAAGCATTACCTTTTCTCAGAAATATGGTTGAAGGAATACTAGAATTACAGTCTACACATGAAGGAATCTCCAAAGGTTGCGCTCTTGGAAAGAATATCGAGAAACCATTTCCAAGCAACAACAATAGATCTAAGGAGATCCTAGATATAATACACTCAGATGTTTGTGGTCTGATGCTAGTTAGATCTATAGGAGGATCTCTTTACTTCATAATCTTTATAGACGATTATTCAAGACAGAATTGGTTATACTTACTGAAGACAAAGGACGAAGTATTCAACAAGTTTCAAGAATTCAAAGTAGAAATAGAAAACCTCATGAACAAGAAAATCAAGACATT
The DNA here is from genome assembly GCA_010110895.2 of Picea sitchensis. Lineage (NCBI taxonomy): Eukaryota > Viridiplantae > Streptophyta > Pinopsida > Pinales > Pinaceae > Picea > Picea sitchensis. Next base: position 23,899 of record SNQJ01S0039846.1, read on the forward strand.
AAGAACAGATAATGGAGGAGAATACATCTCAAAGGAATTCGTTGCATTCTACAAATTGGCATGGATTAGGAGGGAGATGATTGTTCCTCATAATCCTCAACAAAATGGTGTAGTAGAAAGAAATAACAGATCTATCGAAGAAACAATAAAAGCACTACTAAATGATCAAGGTTTATATATGTTCTTATGGGGAGAAGCAACCATGACAAAAATATACGTGCAAAATAGAAGTCCTCATCGCATATTGAAGGACATGACTCCAGAAGAAGCCTTCTCAGGTAAGAAACCTAAGAATATTTGGATGTCCTGTTTACTCTCACTTTCCCAAGGATAAAAGAAATAAACTAGAATCCTCGTGAAAGAAGGGGATATTCATGGGATATAGCGATTCATCCAAGACTTATAGAATCTATATTCTAGAACAACATAAGATCGAAGTTAGCAGATACATGACATTCAATGAAAATATGGCTTTCAAGAAATCTATAGAAGAAACGATAGAAGAAGAAGAGAATGAATAACATACTGAAGAAAGCACAAAAAACCAAGATGACAAAAAAGAACAACTTGATCATCCTATGCAACCTTGTGAGACCATTGATTCAGAAAACATACCTAAGACTAGGAAATGACCATATTTGCTTGAAGCTACTTTACAAGATGCAGAAAGACTTAAGGTTCCCGAAGGAACATTCAGAAAAAGTAAGAAGCATAAAAGATACTCAATCTATGCAGTGTATATGACGAAGCTTCTAGATGAATAACCTACCACATTCAAAGAAGTAGTTCAAAAGGGAAAATGGAAATAAGCTATGACAGAAGAACACCAATCCATTATGAAAAATGATGTATGGGAAATCCTACCTAGACCTAAAGAAATATCGGTGGTAACTTCAAAATGGGTATACAAGATCAAACATGCAACAGATGGAAGCGTGGATAAATACAAAGCAAGATTTGTAGCTAGAGGGTTCTCCCAGAAGGAGGGAGAAGACTATGATGAAACATTTTCTCCAGTAGCTAGATATACTTCCATTAGAGCTATCATATCTCTTGCCACTTCCATGGGATGGAACTTACTTCAGATGGATGTAAAGAAAATTTTCCTCAATGGAGCAATCAAAGAAGAAGTATATATTGAAAAACCTCAAGGGTTTGAGGTACATTCCAGAGACACTCATGTGTGCAGATTAAAGAAAGATTTATATGGACTCAAGCAAGATCCAAGGGCTTGGTTTGCCAGAATGGATAGCTATCTAAAGAGACTTGGTTTCTCCAAGAGTCATGCCGATTCAAACCTTTACTACAAAGTCATGGATAATGCATATGTGATTCTACTATTATATGTTGATGATCTATTCATAACAGGTGAAGAGTCTCTTATCATCCAATGCAAAAAAGAACTAGCTTCTGAATTTGATATGAAAGATCTAGGTCTCATGCATTATTACTTGGGACTAGAAGTATGACAAAAGTGTGGTGAAGTATTCCTTGGTCAAGGAAAGTACGCAATAAAGATCCTTCAGAAGTTTGGAATGATGGATTGCAAATCCATGGATAATCCTATGACTATGGATATAATAAAAGTAAAAGATCCAGATTTTGATCCAGTAGATCCATCACTATATCGACAGTTGATTGGGTCATTGATGTATTTGGTAAATACTCGATCAAACATTTGCTTTGCAATGAATACACTAAGCTAGTTCCAGGTGGAACCTAAACATGAACATTGGATAGCTGCAAAGAATGTCCTAAGATATATTCGTGGGACAATAAACTATGGCTTAAGATATACCGCATTCAGTAATATACAACTTCATGGATTTACAGATTCAGATTGGGCAAGAAGTGTAGAAGGCAAAAAGAGTACTTCGGGAATGTGTTTCATCTTGGGCTCCACTATGATATCTTGGGGCATAAGGAAACAAAAGTCTGTCGCACTCAGCACAACAGAAGCAGAATATATCGTAGCATGTGAAGCATGCACAAAAGCAGTATGGCTAAGGAAACTAATCTCCGATTTATTTGATCAGATTCCAGATTCGACCATAATACATTGTGATAATCAGAGTTGTATAAGATTATCAGAACATCCATTGTTTCATGAAATGTCAAAATATATTGAGATCAAATACTACTTTATCATAGATAAAGTTGAGGAAGGAGAAGTAAAGCTCCAGTACATCCCCACAGATGAGCAGACAATAGATATCCTGACAAAGCCTCTCTTGAGAATAAAGTTTGCATATTTTCGGGAAAATATGGGGATCGTGGAAATAACTCCCTTAGTTGAAAGGGAAGAATGACTCTCCAAGTTGGGAGGGAGCGTTGACATATTATTGAGAACATTCATTTTCAAGATTGAAAAATAGTCCAGCTTTGGCAAATTCTTTCCTGTGTGGAAAGTGGATTGAGATTTCTGATGGACAGACATTTTCCAGTTCATAAAATGGTCCACATTGTTGATGTACCATAGACAGCGACTTCCCATTATGGTTAACATGGGGAGTGGTCTAGGGCAGTCTCTCTTCTTGAGGGTTACTCAAGAAGACTGGCCCACCTCGCTGAACAATGATTTCTCATTGTGGTTAACATGAGGAATGGTTTGTTTTGGAGGTTGGTACAAGACAACCTTTTCCTCTTGTGGTTAACAGGGGAAAAGGTCAAGACAATCATTCCTTAGGGTGGATTCATTCTCTCCAGGTTGCACTTTGTTTAGTGCCGGAGGAATGGCCCAGGGTGGGAAATGGTCCAGGCTCAACAATCAGGGACAAACATTCCTTAGTGCAGATTCATTCTCTCCAGGTTACACTTTGTTTAGTGTCAGAGGAATGTCCCAAGGTGAGGAATGGTCTAGGGCTCAGAAATCAGAACAATCATTCTTCCTTATTTGAGAAGAATAATCCAGATATCCCATCATTAATGTTCTACTCTAAGGGAAGACATTCTTTCAAGATCTCACAGATGTGAGTGAAATATTGGCCCAGATGATTCAACTTATTTTAACAATATTTTCTATGTAGGTTAGACTGTCTGTCTCCAGACAATAGAGATATGCTACTGTGGTGGATATGTTCCACTGTTTTTGACTATGTGTCATGGTTTGAGTAGTTTCATACTATTCACTAGTTATATTATGCATGCAGATATGACCAAAATAAACCTACTTTCTACCTTCATCCCCAGACTTAATCCCCATTTCTTTTCAGCAAATACATGGTTAGACCAACATACCTTGTTCCGGATTTTCGATGTCGATCCTTATTCATGCTTGATCGCTTGCTAACAGGTCTCCTCCCAAGGATGAACTTCATACAACACAAGCAACAAACTATACATGCATTTTACCTATAGACTAATGGGTTAGAGATTCAAACATATATTAACTAAACTATGAAGAACTCATATAGTGGGATGGGAAAATAATTTCTTTCTTATTAACTTTAATGAAATAACTTACAATGTCGAGACCGACCACTTCTCCGCGAATCCTAATCTTGGGCTCCTCTTCAAATGTCCTCCAACTTCTTTGCTTTGTATCTCTTCTTGCACAAGGATGGCTAAAGGGTTGGGACAATGGGAATGTGCAATTGGGCAGAGCTTCTTTACTCTATTTCTCCTCCTCCAAATGGTACTCTTAACCCTTCTTTTATAGGCTAGAAGAAGCTAGGTATTTGGACGAACCCTCGACCATGCATGACCATGAGTTTCAGTTAACTCACCCAAAGCTGTGTCTTCCATCGACAACTTTCCTTTTTTCATGTTTTTGTCGGTCCACGCGGGTTGTTTTAGGTCATCTAGCATGTACACGCGTGCAATAATGGAGTATGGCGTGTGGGACCTTATAAAAGAGGTTTTTAAAAGAGTTGTTTAGCAGTGCTTTTGGCAAAGAAGGGATTTGAGATGGCCTGATGCCAGGTAAGCATGTATGGTGCAAATTAGGGCTATAACATATGCCCCCCAATGTGTGAGGTTAGAAGAGCATCTGATGGCCTAAATACATTAGCAGTCTTTATTGATGCACCGAACAAGTGAGCCCAAGGACCAAGAACCGGGAGGCGCCGTCTGCAAAATAAAAAATGTCTCACCGAGGCGGGCATACCCATGCTTGGGATAAAATAGAATCATGGCTACCAACCAAATACACTATAGATCCATGTCAAATAACTATATAAAGTGTAGCCGCGAACAATACACAACGAAGCTACATCTCAAAATCAAAAAGATATACATATCGAGTATCCATCTTCTAGAAGTTGATACGACCTGATGGCTAGAGATGAGATCTTCAGAACTCTAGCAACAACTTCAAAATCTTCAAAAATCAAGGTAGGAATGTAATATGAGTGTACAACTTCACTGCCCAGAGGTCTTCGATGGCTCATCGGTCATGGACTAGATAATATTGATGATCAGACTGAAGGCTTCATTGATTTCGAACAAGGACTTGATTAAACATTCAGGATGGCTGGGTATGAGGGCAAGAGACAAATTGCAGAGGGGCCGACTCAGGCTTGGTAGAAACTTCCCTTGGACAACAACACGACAAATGATGAGACTTAGGCAGCATGGCATTAATCATAAGTTTACGAAGCAGGAGGCAACACAAACTCTCCATATGTTTGGAAGAATAACCAAACGAAGGAGGACACAACTCTATGTAGCGAGAACAACTTCCTAAGGTTGTACTATATCCCATAGTTTGAGGAACAAATAGAAAGATGTGATTTATCCAAGGGTGACTCATTATGTTTCCAATAAAGAAAATACTTTTCCCTTCCTCTTTTTGGGGTATATTTGATTCTTTTGTCTTTTTCAATGATTTTGGAAAAAAGAATAAAGGAATGTTACGTTACAATGGAGGAACGAGCATGAAAAACATACAAGTTCAAGGCACAAGGACAAGACTGATGTTCAGAATAATGATACTCGGGAAAAATCCTCTGGGGGCCAAGGGTGTTAAGACGCAGAATCAAACTGCTACAAGGCTGGCGTATAAGGTATGCAAACGCGGTTAACAAAACACACAATGGTAACGTCCTTCGATGTAAGTTTAATGAGCCTAGAAAAGGTAAGCTCGGTGGTTTTTCATATTTGGAGAGTCTGAAAAAACATAAAAGGAGACTCCATTGGGGTACCTTTTTCGAAGATAGTCTAGTCGATTCAAAAAAGGGGTAAACTAGCACCAACAAGACGTCTATTCAAAACCATTTTAACGAGTGTGATAAGGACAAGATTACTCGGCCATTTTTTCATTTTTAAGGAGTCTGAAAAAATATTGACTATGGACTCCATCAGGAATGTTCTTCTAGACCAGTTTAACGAGTGTGAAAGAATAAGGTCACTCAACAATCTTTTCAATTTTAGGGAGTCTGAAAAGAGCTTAACTATGGACTCTGTGGGGGTTCCTTTTTCATAAGTTTAGTCCCTCAGGCCCGAAAAGGGGTAAAATTATACCTGAGAGTACTCTTCTAAAGAACTGAAGTTCCATAGAGTATACCTTTTTTCGTATAGTTGACCGCCCAGACCGAAAAAGGGGTAAACTACCGCCAGACAGATGTGACTTCAAATTTCAATTTAACAAGCGTGAAAGGCCACAAGATCGCTCAACAATCTTTTCATGTTTAGAGGGTCTGAAAATGGCTTAAAAGAAGACCCGTAGAGGTTACTTTTCTCAGTTAATCCAGACGATATCGAAAAGCATAAATGCAGTCTCATCGGATGTTGCTTTCAGATCTCAAAGCGAGCTTGAAAAACAACAAAGTTAGCTCATGATCGACTCTTTTTGGGTCAATGCCTGGCATCTCCTCGGGGGAGCAGTATGCTCCGACAAAAATATTTTCTATGATGCCAGGGGTTCTGGAGATATTGATAGGTATTGTTTCAGCAATGGTTTCCATATTATCCTCAAAATAGATCTCGTGTGTAGCTAAGGGATTAATAGCACAAGACCTATCTCCAGTCATAGTCAAGGCGAATTCTCTGGCCTCGATTCTGCTTAACTCTGGGAGGAAGTATGATCTGTGATGAAGATCATCCCAGGGTTTGTCAGGACTAGTCATTGCTTCAATTACTGCTTTGTCAGAGGGCAAGAATAAGTCCAACGAATCGGTGTCAACGAGAGAACCATGAGCCCAAATAGGCTCTAGAAGTGGATCGAACTCTTGTGCAGGAGTTGGATTAGTGTTAGCTGAAGCTTGTTGGACTAAAGAGTACACTACTTCAGCTGCGGACAAGGGCATGGGCATGCATGGGTGCCTTTTCCCATCCATCATGGCCGATGGAGAAGAAAGGATCCACGGATCGTCGAAGTAAGTCATGCGGAACGACAAAACTTGAAAAACCTCAACTTTATGGTGATTGGATATAAACTTGATATCGCCTTGAGGGGGCGGGTAATCGAAGGTACCCATCAAAGATGGGCACAAACCAACCCCTACGTTGACGACACCTAGTTGAGGATTATCAATCCTCGGAACCGTGGATGCCTCCACTGCAGGGTTAGGTCTAGAGAAAGACAATTGATCGATGGTCACAATCCGGCCCTCATGTGGAAACAACAAGACCCGGAAAGCTCTAGCAACCACAGCTTGCATGGCATAAGTCCAACTCCTTCCTAACAAGAGATTATAGTCGAGGGGTGCATCAACTACCTCTACTTCGACACACACGATCTTCCCTCCTAACTGCACGGGAAAAGAAGGAAGGATACCATGTGGTCGGAACGAATGACCGTCGAAAGAAGTGAGGAGAGTAGGTGATGGAGACAAAACGGGCTGGCCAATGACCTTCCAACATGCCAATGACATAACTCATGTCGAGGCGCCCTCATCAACCACCGTGCAGAAGATATTTCGAGTAAATTTTTTTGTGGGATAAGCCACTACTATTTGAAATGCTACGTGGTAAGGCAGATGAGGTTTTAAGTCAGTTGTATCCATCATGATTGTACCTGGATTACAAGTCTCGGTAGATCCTAAAGCGGTTAACAAGGCTTTCCTCTGGGAAGGGTAGCTTTTGAGGACCTCCAAAGTGGACATCGCATAAGGGGTTTGTGATAAATCTTCCACCACAGAGTAGTTCTAGGCGGCCCTTGCATTTGGGTTATGAGAAGATTTTTTGAATGCGCCTTTTGGAATGCATTTCATTGTTTTGCCCAACATCTTCTCAATCTGTAGAGGAAGAGATGGGAGTTCAACTTCTTTACCCTTCTCAGAAGTGCTTGGTTTACTATAGTCATGTGTTCTAGTCAATATAAAAGCATCACTCTTCACCATATATACGTTCGCGGATGTGGGGTTGTTTGCAGGCAGAGAGGGTCCTTGACTGCCCCCTTCCGTGCTTGTAGAGTCATGTGTTAGATTTTGCCCATGTTGGAATGGATTGGTTAACACAACAGGTTGTTTCTGCATCACAAACTTTTGGGCCTCTGCAAGTCGAGGACAAAGGTGGGTCGGGTGGTCCTCCGCACACAAGTAGCATGGATATCTTGCCTTCCATTTCTCAGTATTTCCCCTGATAGCATTATCGGTGGGTTTCTTATCCCCCTTACCCTTCTTTCATTGTTTTTTCTTTCCTTCAGCCTGCTGGGTGGCCTTTGGATTAGTTGATTGCACTGTGTGTACATTTGATGTTTTGGTAGGGGGAGCAGCCAAAGAAGTAGTTTGGCTGGCCGCTTTGTGTTGTATAGACAATTGTTGCAACTGAGTCATTAGTTGCTCAACGAGCTTTGTTTGTGCTGAACCGACAATACCATCGGTATGTGGTCCAACTCTTTGTCTAGTTTTATCAAGTATTGAGTGTGGTGCATCTAGCAAGATCTCGTATAATAAACCAGACTGAGAATAGATTAGCTCAAGTTGTTGAGCTCTCATGATGGAATCTTCCTTGGAAAATACTCCCGACGTCACGATGTCTTTGGACAACTGTGGGACCAAAGACTTAAGAAACCACTCGAGAAGGAATGCTGGTGGGACTGGTACCTTAATTAAACTCTTTCTGCATCTTGTTTCTCCAATGTGATCAGAGATATGGTCCACTTTAGTTTGTGAGAAATTGGCCAGCAATTCGGTGCCAGCGTCGTATCTCACAGGCAATTGGAAATGGTTTAGGAAATCCATCGCTAGTTCACCGAAGGAAGAGTATCTTGAGCGGTCGAGGTCAATGTACCATTCTGCGGCACTCCCAATGAGAGTACGTTGAAACGATCACAACTGTATGGAGTCGTCTTTCAACAAGTTAGATGAGCACCAAAGATTGAAGGTAGTCACATGATCTTCTAGATCTTCGTTAGGCTTGGCTTCAAAATTTGGGATGTCCGAAGGCAACTTCGTCGACATAGGAGGCCAACGCGGATCGTGACAGATAGGGTCATTCAACAACCTTGTCAAGTCTGACAAATGAAAGGTTTCCAGGAAGGGTAGTTTGGGTTGTTGGTGATAACTTGGAAAAAAGGGGCCTGGAGTTTGACTGGCACCAGGCTTCCAGGAAAAGTTCGGTTGCTGGCCCGGATTCTGGTAGAAACCATGGCCATGGCCAGCATATGGATTTTGCATGTGAGGAGACATCATCGGTGGATTTCTGAAATAGGACATAGATGGTTGGGCATGCATTACATTCGAAGGACTTTGGGAAGGATTGCTCCATGTCGGTCCCGTGGGGATAGGCATAGTGCTTTGTTCGGGGTTCCATTGGTTATGAAAAGAATTACCCCAGATTGACATTCCTGACGAGGGAACTAATCCCTGCCAAGAATTCCAAGGCCCTGCTGCGGAAGAAGTTCCTGGGTGTGCCCCCTATGCAGGAATAGTACCCTGCATAGAAATAGGTTGTCTGAAACTAGGGTTGCCCCCAGTTGGGAAAGTAGCTGACGAGAAGGCATTGTTACCAAACACATCAAACAAAGAAAACGGTGTCGAACCTACTGGCATATTATGCGAAGGTGGCCCTTGACTCCCCGCTCCAAGTAAACTAGGGTGTGCAGGTTGCCCGACGGTTTGCTGATGCAAGCCACCGTGTGAAGGGGACGAAGGAGGTATATGACCTCCCCCGAAAGGGAAAGCATTAAAAGGAGCAGGAGTGCCCCCCATGTGTCCTTGCAGAGGAGTGTTAGAGCTCCCTGCCCCTAGACCTGAAGTCTGTGAAGTGGATAAGGAAAGTATAGGACTTGTACCTGAACTAGGCATCTCGTATGAGAACGGAGGGCCTATCGCACTTAGTCTGAAAGGGGTTGTGGCCACTTCCAAAGACGGGATCAGACCACTGTGCAATGTAGAGGTGATCGAGACCATGGTGGCTCAGACCGGTGACGGTGGGTTAGGAGGTGGCAACTCTCCTGTGGTGACAACCGTAGTGGGAATTGAAGAATTCCCAGGAGGAGTAACAACATTTGTTTCCATTGTTGTGTACGACACTATCTGGTACTCGTAAGGATGAATCAGTACGATGGTGGGTGTCGAAAGATCAATGGTGGAGGTTTCAACCAAACCAAAAGCTTGCGCTCCAAGGTCTAAAATGGTCGATTCCTCTGGATGTTGGTCAGGCACAATTTCTTGTGACCCGGTCGCTTCAAAAGACCCTTGTTGGTCTAGCTTTCGCCTTAGTGGTGGCGGGGGTGGCTCCAATGTAACCGGTGGCAGGCCAAGAAGCCTTCGTGACCGGCGAAGCTCGTGATCCTCCACTTTGTGAGAAGATCAAAGACACTCTAGGGTAGTCTAGCCATTCAAAAGTAACACACACTAAAAAGTCCCTATAAGATAAGGCAGGAAAACACTAAATTAATTGGAAGAACAGTTACAACAACCAACACTAGAGCAACTTACCGGTGCAAGTGCAACTCAAAAACGGAAGCACCCTCCGGGTATACTCTGCAAAGCGTGGCCCGATGTCTATCCTAGGTACCGTGGTATACCCCCACAGTCACCTGTGTATGTCCCTAAAAAAGATAGGCAACTAGGTTGCCAACGCGCGAACAATCACCAGGTGGGTACAGTCGAAAGTCGGGTAGACCACAATGAGCAGGGTATTGAGCCCGAAACTTGTCAAGGGTATCGAAAGAAAGTGGTTCATAAGACAATTGAGGAACTCGAATGGATTTGAGACCCACGAAGCCCCGTGGAAAATGCAATCGACGAAATCCCAAAACAAGCCCTCTATATGTGTTCTCCACTACGATTGGTCCAACTTTGGAGGGGTTATCTCCGCTACCTTTCCACATGCGACCTTGTGTTTATCCCCTGTGTTAGAGGGGGTTCCCGAATAAATTTCATGATACTAGACTTGGACACTCCCTAACTCAGACTCCAATGTTTGATTTTAATGGCCTTGAAGAGTTTCCTCTCCAACCTAATCCAAGGCCCTAATCCTGAACTAGTTGGTTAACCCTACAAACATAAAAGTCTAATAAATTTTAGATTTAGCATTAATTTTATGGCTTATCTTATGTCAAGGGGTATGAAAGTGAAACTGATGATGTTTAAAAGACAAAAGTAAAAAATTAACAGAAATCTTGAAACAAAAATTTCACTTAATGCAAATTTTCAACAACTTTTCAAATTTTTTTATTTTTATTTTTCTAAGATCTTTTGAATCAGCAAACTTAAAGAAGGATTTCACTTGACTACGAGCTACTTACGATCTAATTAAACTATCAAGAACTTAAGAAAACAAATATTTTTCCCTCGCTACTAATGCAAAATCACACTTTTCTACCAAACAAGAAAATGAAAGAGATTTTTTTATTTTATTTAAATGTTGATAAAGAAAAAAGGAAAAAGACCAACAAGTAAAAAACCAAGAAAAACAATTCTGGCCTAATCATAGATCGCAAAGAATCACTTCAATAAATTACACACTAACAACTTAAAAAATGACTCTCACACTTGTCTAAAAACCCTAAAGAAATTTTTGTAATGACAACTTTTAAATGAAAAAAGCAAGCTAAGGCTAAGATCAACCCTAAGCTACTGACTGTTAGGACAGAGATTCAAAAACCTAGGAGGTATAACTCTTGTTAAGGGAAAGGATGACTACCTTACCCTCAACAAAAATTATCCCGCACAAGCACACTACTGACAATCCAATAGCAAGCGTGTGCACGTGAGCTGTGTAGAGCCAGAGGGCGTGTACATGCGTGCTGGCCTTATACAGGCTGTGTGTATCTCTAAAACTCTGAAACAAAATAAAAATAGACAATCCAAACCAAGAAGAGACCACTGATATTGAGAACCAGGATCTCTTGAAGGCTTAGACACCCTCTTTAATAGAAACAAGGAAAACAATGTAAGGAAAAAATCCGTAAAACAAACCAATATGAGATAAGACTGCAAACAACCAAGACTTAGACAGAGTTCCAGAAAACCCCTGAAATTGACTGATTCTAATAGGGAAGAGGATGACTGCCTCAATTTTTTTTTGGAATCTACACGCTATTGTTACCTCTTCAGCTAGCGTTTACACGTGGGATGTAAGAGAGTAGGGCGTGGGTACATGCGTGCAGACCTTATGCAAGTTGTGTGTACCTCTGTGGGTCTCGAAAAAACACAATCAAGCAAATAACAAAGATAGCTGGTATGGAAGACCAGACTCTCTGCTAGCTCAGAATTTGCAGAAACTTCAAAAAACAGGAAATAAACCAGTCTTTTAAGACTACCCAAAAACTAATCCCAGGAACCCTAGAGACTTCCCCAGTATGGTCGCCAATTTTGTTGTGGTGGGAAATCCCCCTACGAACTAGAAAATAGGGTTATATTATGCATGCAGATATGACCAAAAGAAAGCTACTTTCTACCTTCATCCCCAGACTTAATCCCCATTTCTTTTCAGCAAATACATGGTTAGACCAACATACCTTGTTCCAGATGTTCGATGTCGATCCTTCTTCATGCTTGATCGCTTGCTAGTAGCTCTCCTCCCAAGGTTGACCTGCATACAACACAAGAAACAAACTACACATGCATTTTACCTATAGACTAATGGGATAGAGATTCAAACATATATTAAATGAACTATGAAGAACTCATATAGTGGGATAGGAAAAACATTTCTTTATTATTAACTTTAATGAATCAACTTACAATGTCGAGACCGTCCACTGCTCCGCGAATCCTGATCATGGGCTCCTCTTCAAATGTCCTCCAACTTCTTTGCTTTGTATTTCTTCTTGCACAAGGATGGCTAAAGGGTTGGAACAATGGGAATGTGCAATTGGGCAGAGTTTCTTTACTATATTTCTCCTCCTCCAAATGGTACCCCTAACCCTTATTTTATAGGCTAGAATAAGCTAGGTATTTGGACGAACCCTCGACCATGCATGGCCGGGAGTTTCAGTTAACTCACCCAAAGTTGTGTGTTCCATTCGCAACTTTCCTTTTTTCGTGCTTTTGTCGGTCCACGCGGGTTGTTTTAGGTCAACCAGTGTGTACATCCATGCAGTAATGGAGTATGGCGTGTGGGACCTTATAAAAGAGGTTTTTTAAAGAGTTGTTCAGTAGTTCTTTTGGCAAAGAAGGGATCTGAGATGGCTTGATGCCAGGTAAGCATGTATGGTGCAAATTAGGGTTATAACAGCCCAACACACCTGTATTTTGTTTGAGCATGTCATGTGTCTTAGCGATTGACTGTTGCTGCCAATGTAGTTCCTTGGCTGAGCTTGGATTGCTTCCATATCCTATTTCCTTACCCATTTTCTATTGTTGACATCACCTGTATTCGTTCAGCTTAAGAGCTAAATTGAAGAAGAAGGTTATGAGGCCTGTGAGCAAATCTCCCCAGGTGAGAGAGTTTGTTGGGAAGTGAGTTCTCCTGGAGGGAGCCCCGTAGCAGCTACAATACTTTGAGACTTTTGGTCCAACCTGTTGCTAAATCCCAAGCGAAGGGGGGTGTAGTAGCCGATGGACTTGTAATAGTGAAGGTGTACCCTCCTGGGGTGGAACAAGCATGTGGGGAATGAGGGTTTGTGGGTTGTGGGCATAAGTGGCTCCTGGGATAAAATATACTTCCTGTTGTTCTGTGTGACTTCCTTGTTGTCCTTTCCAAGCCTAGAATTCCCTTTGCCAGTGGAGTTTATTTCCAACTCGAGGGTGACCCACTGCTGAGCATGATGAGCAGCGTCGTCTATGGATGGGAGGTTCATGGAAGGTCTGCACACAGTTGGTGTACTTCAATTAAAATATAAGTACTCATTCCTATGTTCATTTACATGTTGTGTATTTGTACATGTTATATTGATGAGTATTGCCTATATATGTTGTTATACTATGGGTTCTGCCCGTGATTACTGCATGTATTCTTTTACTGTTATTTCCACATTAGTATGTGTATTAACAGAATATGTTGTCTGTTTATGTTTATATTTATAGGAATATGATAATTTTTATTTCTACAAGATAGCATGGCCTAACCTGGGTGGCCGAGGGTGTGACAAAATGGTATAAGAGTAGAAAAAAAATGATTCAGTTGTTTAGGTAGTGCTACCCGGCAGGGGTTGGTGGTTGGGGACGTTACATAAATCTAGAGATACTAGAAGGCATCGGTAACATGATGGGATCCTTTGTCCGAATAGCATATGCCACCCATCAAGGAAGGTACACTTCATATGCTCAGATTTGTGTCTATCTTGATGTGTCAAAGGAATTACCAACTTCTATAAGCCTCAAATTGAGGGATATAGAGTGGATCCAAACAATTGATTATGAACATATACCCTTTAGATGTCGTAAATGTCATGATCATGGACACATGTTCAGGTTTTTCCATCTAAACAAACAGGGGGAAAAACCAAAAGTCCAACAAGAAAAAGATGAAGAAGGGTTCGAAAAATTCTCAATGAAGAGAAAGGTCCTTTAAAACAAAGCCCCCCAACCTAACCCTAAGGGCCCCAGAACTAGTAATAGCTTCGAGAAATTAGGGACAACATAGTAATCACAGAGTGAAAATCCAATGTCGGGGAAACAACTTCAAGAAAAAAAACCTCATATTCAAACCAAATATCCAGATCCAATAGGTAAAGGAACATCAAACCCAGATCTATGTCAAGAAAGCAATATAACCAAAGACTAGGATGAGAAATTGAAAAATTCAGAGGACAACAAAATAGATCAGGAAGACAATGATGAAATGGAAATAGAAGGGTTGGACCTCCAAAGTATATTTGTAGCTTATGCAAAACAAGAATTCCATTCAATCCCATAGAATCAAATCCATCTCCTAAAATTAATGTTTCTCAAATCCAAGCACAAGGACAAAGCCAGAGCCACTAAAAAAGGTAAGCATTCTACAACTTCTTCACTTGGAGTTAAAAATAATGTTGCAAAAGAAACAATCAAATTAAATAAAGAGGACAAGAAAAGAGGAACACCTTCAAATAAAAAGTTATTACAATAACTAGAGGAGCTCTTAGTAAACTCAGGAAGGATTAAAAGTATGGAAAAAAGTTCTTGTCCCACCCTCCTCCTTCCCAATGAAAGTTATCACATGGAATGTAATAGGCCTCAATGGCCCGTGTAAACAAAAATCCCTAAAAACCCTAATATCTGAATAAAAATTGTCTATAGTAATGATTCAAGAAACTAAATGTCCATCGGACACCCCTGAAAAGATTGCCTCAAAATGATGGAGAGGTTATCTTTCAGTAGCTCTGGATGCCAATGGAGCCTTAGGTGGTATAACCATCCTTTGGAACCCCTCAATTATCTCCATTAATCATTTCTTTGCCACATGTCATTCACTCTCAATTGTCTTTCAATTAGTGGGATCAAACTAGATAGGAGCTATCACAAATGTTTAGGGCCCCCAACTCCTAAAGGATAAACTTGAATTTTTGAATTCTCTTTGCACCCTAGCTATGCTTATTTCCCCTAACCTGTGGATCTTAGGAGGTGATTTCAATATGATATCTTTTCTCCTAGAAAATCAAGGGGGAATCAATCGCCTGGACCAAGACTTCTATAGTTTCAAGGAAACTCTTCAACATCTCAATATGGTCGACTGGGAAATAGTGAATGGGGTTTTTATGTGGAACAATCACCGGAGAGGTCCCAACCAAATTACCTCTCATTTAGACCGATTCTTCATGTTGGAATCCATTCTTCACCTCAATTATTCTCTAGAAGCCTCAATCCTGCCTTATTGGGGCTCGAACCACTGGTCGGTCAGCCTAAATATAGATTTCCAAGCAATCCCAAAGAACATGCCCTTCCATTTTGAATCCTTTTGGATAACCAACCATTCCTTCCAGGAAAATTTTGAGAGTTGGTGGAATTCAACAACCATAAATTCAAGATCATCAATGTACCACCTGCAACAATGCCTAAAAAATTTAAAACATTGAATAAAAATTTGAAAAAGGAAAAATTTGGAAACATACTCTCTTCAAAATCAAAGTTGTCAGAGAAAATGAAATAGATTCAACAAGAAATGATCACCCAAGGCTGATCAAATAACCTCATAAAGGAGGAGATAAATTTGCAAACCCAAACATCCATCTGGGGACACCAGGAGGAACAATTATGGTGCCAAAAATCGAGAATTCAATGGTTAAAAGAAGGAGAAAATAACACAAAGTTCTTCCATGACTCAATGTTACAACGTTGAAACTCCAACTGAATTACTTTGATAAGCGATTATCAAGGGAACAAACTAAGCCATCACAAAGACATGGAGATAGATCTAGTTCAATACTACAATGATATGATGAAAAAAACTCAATAGGACAGGAAATTAACCATCAGTAAAATTGTTAAACACATCCCAAAGATGATAACCAAAAATAAAAATGCAGCCTTGATGAGAGAAATATCGCTTAAGGAGGTCGAAAAGGCATCTATGGATATGCCCAAAGGTAAATCTCCAGGCCCAGATGGTTTTACAACTGAATTTTTTCATGTATGTTGGTCTGTGAAAAAACAGGATGTATGGCAAGCTGTGGAAGACTCCATAAAATTCCTCAAATTTCTTCCAACCTTAAATTTTACCTTCCTAACCGTAATCCCTAAGGAGGATAAGGTAGAAGACCCCAATAGATTTAGACCTATATCCCTTTGCAATGTGATCTATAAAATAATTTCCAAAGTGATAGAAAATTGTCGTAAGCCCCTTCTCCCTCTCCTAATTTCCCAGGAACAATCAGGATTTGTGGAAGGCAGACAAATCCTCGATAGTATAATCCTAGCCCAAGAGCATATCCACTCCCTCAATTCCTCCTGAAAGTCGGTTTTGCTGATTAAATTGGACCTAGCCAAATATTATGATAACATTAACTGGGATTACATGTCAAACATCTTTTAGGCATTCGGTTCCAACCTGACCTGGATAAAATGGATCATGTCCCTAATCTCTTTAGATTTCTTCTCCATATTGCTAAATGGCTCGTTGACCTCAACCTTTTCCCCATCCCAGAGAATTCTCCAAGGTGACACCTTTCCCCATTCCTTTTTATCATAATGGTGATAGGGCTCGACAAGTCAATCCAAGTAGCAACAACTCAAGGGAAATGGAAAGGCCTCAACATCCATGGAGGAGATAAATCACAACGCACCAACAATTTGTGGATGACACAATGCTAATGGAAAATCTTACCTTAAGAGAAATTCTTCAAATAAAACAAGTGTTAAAAGGAATTTTCAGAAGCTTCAGGAATGCAAATAAACCAAACAATGTCCCAATTGTTCTTCTTCAACACTCCCCCAATAGTGAAGACTTTCTTGGATAAGACCCTAGGCTTCTTCTGCAGCTCTCTTCCAATGAAGTATTTAGGAGTCCCACTGGTCGACACTTCTCTCAAAAAATTTGCTTGGGAAAACTTAATAGCTAAGCTCGACAAAAAATTGGATAATTGGTCCTTTAGATCCTTGAATCTAGTAGGTAGACTGATTCTGGTAAAATTGGTCCTCCAGACTGATTCTGGTAAAATTCGTCCTTAGAGGGATATGAAAAATCCAAATATCATTTCTTTGGGGAAGCTCAAAGGACAAGAAAAAATTGGCCCTTGTATCATGGGCCACGATATGCAAATAGTAATGGGTAGGAGGTCTAGTCCTTCGAGATTCAGAACTGATGGGTACATCCCTAGGAGCCAAGTTATGGTGGAAATGGATAACAAACTAGAATGCTCAATTAGATTTCCTCTGGAAAGAGAAATATGCAAAGGAAGAACATAAAGAAAGCATGATAAGAATGCAAAAAACTCTACAGGGCTCACCAATCTAGAATATGGCTTGGCAAAGCCGCAGTCTGGTCCAACAAAATTGTTTTTGGGAAATAAAAAATGGAAAGGAAGCCCTTTTCTGGGAAGATGTGTGGCCATAAAGATTGAGATAGAAGGACCATGATCAACTGACAAGCATAAATGAAGAAATTTTAAGACAGAGGAAAACCAGAGTAGCTCACTACTGGACCTAGGATGACGAGCACGATAAATGGCGTAAATGGATTCCTAACGAAGAATAGAAGGGTACCCAAAATAAAGAGTTGGCAAAGGGTTTTTGGAGGGGCTTAACAGCCAGAAAGATACCAGTCTTCTAGGAGCCAGATAAGCTTCGCTGGGGTTGGAAAACAAAGTGTTTCTTCTCTGTCAAAGGTTTATTCCCTGACAACATGTTACCAAAATATTCCAAAGTTGAAAATTTGGCAACAAATATGGAAGCAAAAACTATGGCCAAAAGTCTCTATTTTCCTTTGATTGTTGATCCAGAACAAGACTCTCACTTGGGACAATCTCCATAAATGAGTCTTCAACGACCCCTCACGTTGTATGCTATGTCAATTCAAAGAAGAAACTAATTAACACATGTTTAACTTCTTCCCTTTTGTTGACTACCTATGGGAACAAAGTGAGGCCCTCTTCAGGAGAAGAGGCTGCAATCAGGGATCGATCATCTCAACCTTCGAAGAATGGCCTAAATCCATTACCCAGAATCACATTGTCAACTACCTTTGGTAGTTTCTCCTAGGGTTTTTGGTATGGGAGAATTGGAAAGAACATAACAAACGTATCTTCCGAAATGAGTCGAGGGCACCAGAAATGACTTGGGATTACATAGTCAAAGATCTACAGGGAACAATAATTAGTCAACCATGGACATAAGAAGATTGGAAAAAAAACCTTTATTAAAGAGATCTTCTGAGAGAGCTAGCAATAAAAAATACATGTGCACAGGTCGCCTGGACTCTAGAGAATCCAAAGGTCTTGACTCCCTTAACATGGTTGCCTCCTCCCCAAGGATTCATTAAACTCAAATTTGATGGGGCATCCGAAGGACATCCCAATCAGGTAGGTCTGGGGGGTATTTCTCAACAACGAAGGTCAAACCCTCAAAACATATGCATGCAAACTAGGAATTACCAACAAAAATGCAGTGAAGCTCCTAGCTTTGGAAGAAGGACTTAGAATAACCAAGGAAAATGGTTATAACCAAATTATATATGAGGGGGACTCCCTCCTCATTATAGATATGTTAAAGCGACTGCAATGAGGAACCCCTCTTTTTAAAGTAGTCTTTAGCTGGCGGTTGGAAGCGGTGATGGAGAGGGTCTTGCAGTTAATGCGAACCATACCAGTCATCATCCCCAACCATGTGAAGAGGTCAACAAATAGCCTCTTGGATTGGCTATACAATGAAGGGATCCAACTCATGAGCGATAGATGGGAGGCAACATGGGACCCTACCTCCACTAACATGTTGGCCTCCACCTGTCAGGATTTAGCTAGGAAAGATTGGATACACCCATATGGGGTGTTAGGAGAGAGAAGTGTTGCGATTCCGGACCCTGAGACGGATAGGACGGGGGAACTAGGGAATATTAATAATCCCCCTAGCTGCCAAGTACCTTACAGGGGGAATGAGATGGTGACTGAAGGTATGAGTGAGGGTGGAAGGATTTTTTACCCCGGTTGTCATAGAGAGATAAGATTTGTGAGGACTAACTATCTCGCAGAGTATGAGGATTTAATTGATGTGAACAACAAACTTGCCACACCTCACCCTGGACCTGGCATATTAGATACCAAATTAAATGAAGAGGGAGTCTCGATCCCTTCTCCCGAGATCCCACACGAGGTGATCTGAAATACATCACATGGAAACAAAGGCCGAAGGAATACGATGGAGGTGGGATGGATCCATTGTCATAACTCTGACTTAAATGAGAATTAATAGGGAAATAACGATGGACCTATTTTCTTATCGTTCAATTTAAAGATGCATTGGAAAAAAATTCGGTGAAGTATGCAGGGTGGTGTAGTATCAACTCCTTGCAGAAAAAGTTAGGGGAAGTGGAAAATCATAGAGATATCCAAACAGAAGCGGGGACCAAGACCCTCCCGCATCTGAATATCTTACGTTCTTGGCCTATATTGTGAAGGGGGTGTTGGGTTGCAATGGCACCATGAACGGGTTATCCTTGTGGTTATCGTCGAGAAGGGAACTCTCCCCCAGGATCATCCTCTCATTATGCCCAACTTGAAGTTTTGTCCTCTCGAATCCAACGTGAATCTTTCTTTGCAAACCATTCCTACTTTACCTCAATTTCGACATAGTTTCAAGACCACGTGGAGGAAACAGAGGCAGTCGTCTAACAAGAAAGAACCATGCAAACAGAGTAGGAGGTGGAAGAAGCACCAATTCGTTGGGTTCCAAATGTGGGAACATCAAGGGCAAGAGACACGAAGTACTAGAAGATAGTGGAACTCTACTGGAACATTAAGAACCTCTTAGTTCAAATGTTACCAACAAAGGAAGAGGCCCAGAGCACCATGAAAATCCAGTTGGATGGTATTCATCTCATGATGTGCAAAGTGTTGGTATGTCTTCCTCTGACAAGCTCAACAATGACTCCCTTAGCACCACACAACAGAGAGAATTCAGTCCGAGACCAGACTCAAGATTGGTCGGTTATGCCACCAGGTCCTTGACTCATGTTTTTAGTTTCCAATTTTCTTTTTTGTTGGTTATGAATTACCTTAGAATATTCAGGCCACGAGCCAATAATAAGAAGGTAGTAGGCAATTTTTTTGTCTTTTTGGAACAAAAATCTCTGTTTAAAAACAATGGCTACACAGTATGGCCTGATAAACTTTGCCTCTACTATTGGCCTGGTTTCCCAAGTGGCAAACCAATAGCAAAGGAAGATCATTTGTATTATTTTTTGGATAGTTCAATAGAATTCTAGTACCGTAAGATTACAAAAAAAAAACATTAACTTCTGAAATTAAAATGTTGTATGTTAAATTATTTATAAAAATTATAATAGCTATGCAAAAGAAAGATAAAATTAATAAATTTTAAGTGACAACAACTTAAAAATTCTTGAGAATACACATTTTTTTCATGCTACTAAAGCAAAGATCATCACACATAATTAATAAACTTAATAGTTACAAAGGTTAACATCTTACTATACAATAAAGAATTTATGTGCTTAAATCTCAATATAAGCTCAAGTAATCATCCACATATCTTGTTATTAAATTTTTAAAGCTGATTAAATAACCACTCAATAAATTTGATAATGTAACTTTATTCATAACCATATGAAAAACCATACAATTATTTCCTCCTATTCTAAAATAGGATGGTATTTGACTTGCTACCATTATTTTGGTTTTATACAATATTCATTTAACTTTTGGTGCATTGTTTCATTAATATGCATTGTGAGTTAGTCTATTTTGTGTAGATTTTGTAATTAATTATTCTACTCTATTTGAATTTCGTAATTGTTATATATACATTTTATTTTCCACATAATCTACAACATAATCATTGATTTCAAAATCAAGTTAAGCTCATTTACTGGATATTTTCTAAAATCAATTTTGATGAATGGGAAGGAAAAAGAAAAACTATTGATTATTGGAATTACTAATAAATATAAAAATTAATAACAAAGAAATAGATAAATTTTATGATAATAACCACACTGATAATTGGGACCAAAGCTTTAATGTATATCTTTACCTTTTTAAACCTTTATTGCTCTAAAAAGGGCCAAAACTATGCTCATGTAAAAAAGTTGAGTAATCCACTTCACGTGGTATACACATCCACCCCCCTCATGGTATGCAAGATTGAATCAATGGTCTGTGTGGGAGAGGGAGAAGGTAACATTGGAACTTCATTCATGGATGGTCTACGAGGAAGTGTAGATATATGGGTTTTGATTGTAGTTATAGAGATACTCTAGCTAGAGTATATACAAAGAAGGAAACTCCTAAAATATATTAGGAGATAACACACACGTGTAGATGGAAAAAAGAGATTGTGCTAGAAAGAAGACNAGAGAATTCAGTCCGAGACCAGACTCAAGATTGGTCGGTTATGCCACCAGGTCCTTGACTCATGTTTTTAGTTTCCAATTTTCTTTTTTGTTGGTTATGAATTACCTTAGAATATTCAGGCCACGAGCCAATAATAAGAAGGTAGTAGGCAATTTTTTTGTCTTTTTGGAACAAAAATCTCTGTTTAAAAACAATGGCTACACAGTATGGCCTGATAAACTTTGCCTCTACTATTGGCCTGGTTTCCCAAGTGGCAAACCAATAGCAAAGGAAGATCATTTGTATTATTTTTTGGATAGTTCAATAGAATTCTAGTACCGTAAGATTACAAAAAAAAAACATTAACTTCTGAAATTAAAATGTTGTATGTTAAATTATTTATAAAAATTATAATAGCTATGCAAAAGAAAGATAAAATTAATAAATTTTAAGTGACAACAACTTAAAAATTCTTGAGAATACACATTTTTTTCATGCTACTAAAGCAAAGATCATCACACATAATTAATAAACTTAATAGTTACAAAGGTTAACATCTTACTATACAATAAAGAATTTATGTGCTTAAATCTCAATATAAGCTCAAGTAATCATCCACATATCTTGTTATTAAATTTTTAAAGCTGATTAAATAACCACTCAATAAATTTGATAATGTAACTTTATTCATAACCATATGAAAAACCATACAATTATTTCCTCCTATTCTAAAATAGGATGGTATTTGACTTGCTACCATTATTTTGGTTTTATACAATATTCATTTAACTTTTGGTGCATTGTTTCATTAATATGCATTGTGAGTTAGTCTATTTTGTGTAGATTTTGTAATTAATTATTCTACTCTATTTGAATTTCGTAATTGTTATATATACATTTTATTTTCCACATAATCTACAACATAATCATTGATTTCAAAATCAAGTTAAGCTCATTTACTGGATATTTTCTAAAATCAATTTTGATGAATGGGAAGGAAAAAGAAAAACTATTGATTATTGGAATTACTAATAAATATAAAAATTAATAACAAAGAAATAGATAAATTTTATGATAATAACCACACTGATAATTGGGACCAAAGCTTTAATGTATATCTTTACCTTTTTAAACCTTTATTGCTCTAAAAAGGGCCAAAACTATGCTCATGTAAAAAAGTTGAGTAATCCACTTCACGTGGTATACACATCCACCCCCCTCATGGTATGCAAGATTGAATCAATGGTCTGTGTGGGAGAGGGAGAAGGTAACATTGGAACTTCATTCATGGATGGTCTACGAGGAAGTGTAGATATATGGGTTTTGATTGTAGTTATAGAGATACTCTAGCTAGAGTATATACAAAGAAGGAAACTCCTAAAATATATTAGGAGATAACACACACGTGTAGATGGAAAAAAGAGATTGTGCTAGAAAGAAGACATCAAAGTGAATACTGAGAGAGAACAAAGATTGCTCACTAAATTATGTTACAAATTTGGTTAACAAGATCTTTAAAAAACAAATGCTTGACAGCTTTGCACTTCACATCCAATATATGGTATCACATGTATTTATTCCATAAATAAATGACATAATTATATAAGATTATGTAGTAGTTATATAATATTAAAACTCCAAACTTAAAATATTTATATTTGGAAAAAAATTACTTTAAAAATTGTAATAAAAATAATTTAAAAATATTATAAAAAAATAATTATTTTGTATATATATAAACTAATGATCGTTTTGTTTTTTCAATGCAATTTTTTTTTTTTATTACAAACTTTTTGTTTTTTCAATATAATTTTAAAAAAAATATAAATATTTATATTATTTAAATAAATACTTTATTTTATTTTATTTTATTTTTAAATATTAAAAATAAATTTAAATTTTCAAAAATTTTAATGAAAAAATACCACATAATACATTACCTCAATCCATCATTATTTTGTTTAATTTAAATATTCAACGTTTTATTCTCCCTTTATCTCATCATTCATAAATAACCTTATCTTGTGGTTTCACATTAAATCCTTTACATTTACTACACATCAAATAATTTAAATTAAACTA